>JAUMHB010011446.1:0-27372 GCA_032359685.1 Pittosporum tobira
TATAAGGGGCGAATATTGTCTTAAGGAAAGAGTGAGCATCACTCGATTCAGGTGGATATTATTTTATCAGAATTATTTTGCTATTTTTAAAGCGGAGTTACAACAATTGTTCCAACAGATACCACAGTTACGCGTTCAAAAAACGGAAAGAAAATGTTGCCGATAAGACCAAAATTTGGTTCATAGAAGAGTCAAAGTCCATAACGACAATGAAGAAGAGCCTTTATAAGAAGTGGTCTTTGATACTGAATATTTGTTCATGCATATTAAAGTATATCCTATTCGTGAACCAGACCACACCGATTTATCGTGGTATACTCTATCCTTGGATAGCTGGTATTATGCTAAAGTTGGACTCGTATTTTTATAGATATATTAGATGAAATTCTAGCTGTATTTATCTTGCATATTTATCTTTATTAAGGGGTCATAAATTATTTAGAACAAGCCTATGTACGGAAAGACTTGTATATTAACTGAATTGTAGGCTTCTGCCTGCTCTTCTTTTGTTCTTCTGCTTGTATCTCAATGTTATAATTTAATTATGCATAGATGCTTTTTGGCCTTTCCCTTTTCGTGCAAGGCTAAGGTCAAGCATTTGTCCCCTGCTCGGGAAATGAACCCTGAAGGGCAACTATTTGTCCTGTCAATCTTTGTATCCCCTTTGTCGTTTACTGGGAAGTTATCTCCATGTTGGCCTTTGTTTTTTATCTGGCTTAGCTTCAATATCTCTATCAACTCTAGAAACTTTCCACAAGCGACACCAAAAGTACGTACACTTAAGGATTCAACCTCATGTTATATCCTGAGCACCCCCAAGGCTTCTTCCAGGTCCAGGATGTGTTGGCCTTTCTTTAAGCTCTTTACCATTATATGGTCTACGTAAACCTCATCTTCCCAATATGCTTATGAAAACTCTTCTTCACAAGCTCTTGGTATGTAGCTCCTGTATTTGTTAGACCAAAAGGCGTCACCTTGTAGCATTATAACCCTTTATATGTGCTGAATGATGTTTTTGATATATCTTGTAAAAGAATATGATATATTATATTATTGATGTGTGTGAAATAACGATTACATGAGAGGCTTTGTATAGGCTTAACATACTTGGAGAATAAGTAACTTAATTCTAATCCAACTTGAAATCTAAGAAACCTATTACCATAAGAAATCTATTACCATAATAATACTATAAATATAATATTAATTATATTAATGTAATTAATATTATATTCTCTAATAATAATAATATATTTAACATCCCCCTGAAGCTGAAAGTCTTATATCAATAACTTTTAGCTTGTTACAAAATAAGCCCTAAGTAATAAAAATTAAAAAATATCTCGTCACGAATCTTCAACCCATAAGGGCATTAGTAGCACTAGCAACAAATTACCAATATCATCGATAGTATCAGTAACATCCAATAGTTAACAAAAGTTGCTAGAATTTTGTCCTAAGCTTACACAACAGAGAACGGAAGAGAGAAACCTTTGCTAGGATTTTGTCCTAGTCTTACAAGAAATAAGAAACCTAAGCTTATTGTAGGCTTTGGTCGATTACGATGGCAACGACCACTATAGCTAGGATTTTAAGAAGGCCAAGGCTCGACTTAGCATAGACACGCTTCACCTGTGGTTTACAAAGTCGGCTAATACAAAGATGGCTAGGCTTACGACAGCAAAGCGGCTGCGGGTAGGGATAGCTAGGCTTACGGCAGCAAAGCGACTGCGGCTAGAGATGGCTGGGCTTACGACAGCAAAGTGGCTGCGGCTAGAGATGGCTAGGCTTATGTCAAAAAAGCGGCTGCGGCTAAGGATGGCTAGGCTTACGACACCAAAGCAGCTGCGGTTAGGGATAACTAGGCTTACAACAGCAAAGCAGTTGCAGCTAGAGATTTAGAAAAATCAACAGAGATGACTAGAAGAAGAGCACAGTTACAGTGCAGAGAAAGACGAACGTGGCCTAGTGCAGGTATGATGGATTCAATGGATCTCGTGGTGGCGGTTGCAGAGGTGATGTGGAGTGCTATAGGTGCCGTGAGTTTGGACACATGGCTAGGGATTGTGAATTTCAGGGTCGTGGTGGACTTGGCGGCAACGGTCGTGGTGGTGATAAGCGTTATTATAACTGTGGTGGAAGAACAAAATATACCGAAAAAAGTAAGCTACTAGGATTTAATAAAATTAGGGTTTCCGCTGACGGCTATGACAGCCGTCGGCGACAACGGAAGAAAAATAATTTTTAGGACCAAAAACCTAAAGCTCTGATACCACGTAAAAGAATATGATATATTATATTATTGATGTGTGTGAAATAACAATTACATGAGAGGCCTTATATAGGCTTAACATACTTGAAGAATAAATAACTTAATTCTAATCCAACTTAGAATCTAAGAAACCTATTACCATTAGAAATCTATTACCATAATAATACTATAAATATAATATTAATTATATTAATGTAATTAATATTATATTATCTAATAATAATAATATATTTAACATATCTAATTGGTGCATCCAGATTTGGTTATCTCCACATAATGCATCCATAAAGCTCAGAAGTTCATGGCATGATGTGGTATCTATTAGGAGAGGTCTATCCTCGGGAGTGGATAAGAATCATTCGGGTATGCATCATTTAGGTTTGTGAAGTTTATACAAATCCTCCACTTTTCATTGGACTTTTGAATCATAATCAGGTTGGAGAGCCATTCTAGACAATGGATTTTCACAACAAACCCCGTTATATGAGTTTTTCCCTTTCCGACCTAAATTTTCTTTTTTCTACTTGATAGGCCTCCTGTTAGGATCCACACTAAGCTTTTGGTTAATAGCGTCAGGGTAAATCCTAGGCAACTGCTGACCATGTAAAAACATCCGACCCTTGTGATGCCCCTAACTTTCCAATACAAATCTAATTACTGTGAAAAGCTAGTCGTCAAACATTCACACTTTCTCCATTAACTATACTTTAGTTATTTAGTTCATTATATATTACATGCAACACTCCAGGATCTGACATTAAACTGTATAAGCATACTAAGACAGAAGCGTAATATGTAAAAATAATTATTACAAACAGGGTTACCAAAAATAGTCAACAGATAGTATAATACATTCATCCACCAATAGGGTTAGGCAAATCCCCATCTAACTACCTTTATTATGTCTCTGATTTAGTCGTATAAGTCCCTTCTTTCCCTCCTCGATGACTCGCCTTGCTCAAACCTAGCTGTAAACATTTAAACCACAAGTAAAAGTGGATGAATAGAGCTCAGCAAGTATATTACTCTTGAGGCTAAATAACATTATTGAAACAAGTATATAAAATAATGAAACTTTGAAATTTAAAATTCATTTTGAACCCACAAACATACAGTGAGTTCTATGCACGTTAGCATGATCTACAAGTATCAAAGTAAACCATGCATCAAATTATTAATCAATTTTGAGTATGCAACATCATTACCTCTACCCAACTAAATTGAGTATGAAACATTCATATAACACTTACTCAGTCTTAACACACAATTCAGACCAAGCCAATCTTAGCTCGCGTATGTGGACTCCGCAACTACATGAATTTTCCTGTAGGGTCATGGAACACACTGTTCTTAACTCCTGTTGACATACTCGAACTTTTTTTCATCATTTGATAATTTTCTTCATTACTTACGGGGCATGTCGTGCATGTTAGAGATGAATAACATTCAAGTATCCATTCATTTTATATATGCATAAGAAAATAAACTTATGCAACATGACAAACAAGTAACACATATAATGAAACAATAAACTATACGTGGAAAAAGGGGCGAGTAAGTGCATTTGCCTCAGTGCGCTCCCTTAACATACCAAGTATCCTTAGTGTTTTTCCCGGCTTTTAAATGGAATCCTATAACAATGAATGGTCTTGTATTAGTGATCATATGAATTTTCATGGCTTATGAATCCGTTTGGAGTTCTTATTCAACTAGTGCCCAATTTAAAGTCCAAGGATTTCATTGTATTTAAACACGTGTAACTCATGCTGTGAAAAGTCTTTTAGCAACAAAATCATTTCTAGCAAATTCTGTACTACTGGGGCTACAACATAGACTCAAGAATCACTAAATTTTGACTAATTATGAAAGAGATAACATATTTCAAAGTTGGATTTAATTCCAGAATTTTCGGGTATGTAGAAATTTTTTGCAGCCTACTTTAGACAATTTAATAAAATACCAAACAATCTCCGATTAAGCTGATTTTTTAATAGACATAAACTAGACTTACCCAGGTATGTTCTGTAAAAATTTCGAGAACATTGGACATGTAGATTATTTTATATCATTTTCGGAACTTGGTTGAAAATCTAAACTGTCAACATTTCTAACCCCTATAAACATAGCCCCATCAATTCATTTATGATTTTGATATTCCATTTTCAAGCCATATGTAACCTTTAAATGTTATAATCCACAACATGCAAGCCATACCATCAACCCTAACCCCACGGGTTAGGGTGCCATTTTTCTACTCCTCTTTGTTTCCATTCCCACAAGAAATTTTAAATTAGAGTAAAATACCAAAAACTATTTGTGGTATATCCATATTTACACTTCACCATCTATTGTTCGAAAACTACATATTTACACTTCACCATCTATTGTTCGAAAACTACAACTCCACCACCTGTGCTTTACACACTTTTACCAACTCACCTCCTATTAACGTTTTACTATTAAGTCCGTTAGTTTTTCTATGAAATGACAAATATGCCCTCATATATATATACATTGTTGATAGTTGATGGTTGCACTTTCTCTTACACACTCTGGTTGCACTTATTCTCTCTTTATCAACGAGATATCTGGTATATGTCCCTCGGCAAAAAACATCAAGGAAGAAAAATCACAAATAGGCTCGATTGACACTCAAATTGGAGCTATTGCCAATAGAAAATCAACGGTGACTTGATAATGAGATGAGATTTCTAAGTAGCAACGATTTATGTCTCGAATATTTTTTCATAAACTATGTGAAACACAGAGCTTGAGATTCAAGGTAAGGAATCTGTTTTGCTTATATTTTGAGTTTAAAATGTATAATCTTTGGTTGAGATGGTGGGATTTGTCCATAAAATGAGATTTTTAGGGCTTTTATTTCAGTATATGAGTTCAAAATCGGTATGGTGTTTGTTGGTCCTCCATATCCGAGTCAAACTTACAATCTCGTTCTTTTTTCCTATGCTTCTCTGTTTTTTTCTGTATCTATACAAGACTTCTATGGCCTTCAATTGTTTGTTCTTTCTATGGCCTTCAATTGTCTGTTCTTTTGTATGGAGGAGTTCAATAATTTCTTAGTTTCATGTTTATCCCTAATTGGTCTATTTTTAATTATTTATTAGTTTCATAAACTTGCTGTATATTTGTGGCTCAATTAGTTTCAATTAGTTTTGAATGAAGTGTGTTTGGTGTTTTAACTAGTAAAGGTAGCAAGAAAAGTCCAGTTTTAATCTATTTTGGAATTATGTGTTCAATTATAGGTTTGTCACAAACTTGACTTTTGGTGAAATGGAAATGGAAGATTTCAGAATTATTTGGTCGCCATATTTTTTTTTTGTTACCTATATTTGGGCAGAATTGTTGCCCAGATTTTTGCAGATGTGCATAATTGCCCATATTTTTTGGTTGTCACTATTTAAGAATATGCATAATTATCAAGAAATGGGTGCATAATTGCCTAGAAATTGATTTGTTTTGGTAGCCCAAAAATTAGTTTGGTTGTCTATATTTAGGGCCCATGTGGTGTTTTATTATATGGTAGGTTTCAAGGTTATTTTGGACATTTCAATAGTAAATATGACCATTAGGGCCAAAACCACTCTCATTCTAGAGAGTGGGCTGCACTTGCTGTGAAAATAAACAGAAATGAGGTAATATGTCATGTATATTTAAAGCACAAGTGGTGAAGTTGTAGTTTCCAAACGATAGGTGGTGAAGTATAAAGTATTTTACTCTTTAAATTATCCCCCCGTCATGAGTACTCCATATACAAGTGAATCCCATCCTCTTTTACATGGAATTTGAGTGGTTTAAATTATTTACTAAGCATCATCACCTTTATTTTATTATACTAGCAACCCTAGCAAACCAATGAAACTTCCATGCATGAGAAAGTCTCCTTATCCACAAGACCACAAAAACTCAGTCATTCTTTACAAGAAATTTAGGTAACTAATCATCATTAAACTAACTTTTAAACTATATAAACTTCAACATGCATGATCATTTCCCCCAACCAACCTTTGTTAAGCTACTTACAATCACAACAAAATATTAAAATCATGAATTCATCTCCATCTTTAATTTAAAACATAACACCTCAAGCATTTATTCTACTTTGGCTATGAATAATAATAAAATAACAAGCTAGGATAAGGATTATGCTCCTAAATCTTGACTACACTAGGTAAGAATTATGTTCCCATATTTTGGGCATATCTAGGGTTTACACAAGCTTGATGATGGATTCTTGGAATTTAAAGTTGAAATTTTCTGTGACGCCCTAGTATCCGTGCAACTATTATTCCTCTAGGTCGGCCATCAAAAGTACAATTCTTTAACCAATTTCACAATACTATAATAATTTTTTTCTTAACAATGCAGCAGAAGCTACAACCAATTTACGAAATAGTTATTAAAATTGTTACAACCAACAAATCGCTCCATAACTCCTTCCGTCTCGGGCTAGACAAATATTCAGTTCCGTTTCTTCCACAATCTCTCGTTTCCAAAATTAACTAACTTCAAAGATAATTAAATTGAAAAAGAATGAGAGACTAATACTCAACAAGTACATCTTTCTCAACCGCTGTCAATATAAATCAAAAATTTTAAAGCATTTTGTAAAAAAACATCATTTCTTAAAAACATGTAATGCAATGAATCTTTATTTTTCTCGTTTTATGTTTTGTTATTCATTTGCCCAGTCTTTTTCTTAGACTAAACCTCTCACAGATATTCATTTGCCCAGTCTGTTTTGTAGACTGAACCTCTAACAGATATTCATATTTTTATGTCATGCACAATGCAAAATATTTTTCAAATTCTTTTTAATGCATTTGCCAAAACTATATGCCATGTTTAATGTACAAGAAAAAAATTTCAAACATTCACATCATTCCATACTACGTAGAGGGAAGAACAAGAACAATTGTACGTAAAAATAGAGGGGTGAAAGAATAAACTTGCCTCACTGCGCTTCCTTTATCAATCAGTTACATTTATCAGCTCTTACACATCTTCTTTCCCTTAAATCACTTCCTATAATCATCTTTACTTTATTGACCTCATCAATTTTCATGGCTATCGATTCCATTTAATGCCTTTATACTCCTAATGTCTTATTTCGGTTCCAAAAACTCCATTAAACTTATATACGCTCAACTCATGCTACAAAACATTCTCAGTACTTTGACCTTCGTAACCAAATTCTATACTTTTTAATCTTGTAATAGGCTCAAGAATCACTCAATTCTGATTTATAATAAAAGAGATACCATTTTCTAAAATTTACTAAAATTTCCTAGTTTCTGGAATACTGAATGTCTTATACAGTCCACTTGTAACAATTTATAAAAATATCCAATACCTACACATTGGAAAAACTTTGGGGAAAATAAACTATACCTCTCTATGGATTTACTGACAAAGTTTCATGATTTATGGACCAATATCTATTTTTTATGACTTTTCGAACTTGGCTGAAAACAGAGTTTTCTATATTCTGCACTTATTAGACTTAAATAGATATAGTTTATTCCATATAATTACTATGTTTCCAAACTCTATCTTTCCAAAAACTAGATTTCAATATTTAGGTTTAGGCTTTCAAATCACTCAATTTGGATCTATAATGAAAAAGATATAATCTGTCAAAGTCAGAACAGAGTTTTGGTTCCCCTATTTCTGCACAAGTTATAGCAGTCCATTTCCAAAAATTTATTAAAATAATAAATGAACTCTATAATTTACAAAAAAAAATTTGAATCATATTTACATATTAAATTACTTCCAGAAAAAGTTTGGAGTCCATTGGATATACACATATGCTTCCACAAAATTCGGAATAAGACTGAAGAAACAAAATTTCTAGATTTGTAATTTTTACAAAAACTTTTTTAACTTGCTTTAAGCCATTCCTAAGCCCTCACATGCATATCTAAGCATAAACACACCATCTTTAACACTAAACATGCATCTTAAATATATTATTTTCATGAAATACTCATTCCCCTCACTTGGTAATCCCCATAACAATCAAACACCTTTAACCTCAAAGTGAGGTTCCCATCCTCCTTCATATATCATTCTTCAATACATGTTATTACTATCACTAATCATATATCTATGCTCAATTTCATCATTTACTAAGCATAATTAAGAGAATAACAAGCTTAAGTTGAGAATTTAGCCTTTGTGCTTCCTATATCCACCAAGGTAAACTTGATCCTCCAAAGTTTTGATCACCCTTCTTGCTTGAAATTTGGCTCTGCAAGACCTAATTTAGAGTTCTAAGAGATTAATTTGCAGTGTGGAAGCTTAAATCTTGCTAGGGTTTGATTTAGGTTTTAGTGATTTGATCTTGACTAACAAGGATTTATGAGTGTTTTTTGGTGGATTCTTTGGCTAAGATTCTTTTCCAAGATCACTAACATTCTCTTTGATCACTCACTTGCATGTTTAATGGAAGAAAAATAGAGTTGGAATTTAGGGGCTAACCCGTGAGTTTAAAGGGAGAGAGTTTTAAGGCTTTGCTTCTTACTTTTGTTCATAAAATGACTAAGTTATGGAAAAAAAAAAGTGCTGAACTTTGACTCCCAATTCCGTGACCCTTATGTGGTCAAATAGCCATGGTTTATTATGGAAGAAGCTACTACCGAAGCTACTGACAGCGGGCTGGGCCAACGGGCTGCAATATAAATAGTAGCAGTGAACAGTGGGTTGATAGTCTGCAATTCTAGAACCATTGATCAGCGGCAATAGTTTTGGAGTTTCCTTATTTGTTTTAGGTTTGGCTTGTTGTGTAAGCATGCACCACCAATATGGTGTATATATATGGTAATAGCCTCTTTTCGTTGTAACAAGTGATTGATTTATCAATAATACAATCCTATTTCTTCTTTTATAGTAGCTTTATTATTCTTATGGTATTAGAGCCCGTGCTCTAGATAAAGACCTACTGCTTCTATTTCTTAACCTACAAGAAACCCTAAACCCACTTCCTTCTATTACATCCATGGCCACTAACACTGGACTCACCCTCTCGACTAGATCACTACACAACTTGATTACTATTTGCACCATCAAACTCAAACCTACAAACTATTTAATTTGGAGGACTCAGATGTTGCAACTAATGCAACCCATGAAGGTCCATAATATAGTTCAAGATGAGGGACATGATTTGATGATTTTGAACAAAGAAGGAAGGCAGAGATCAACACCTTGTTTATCGAATGGAGTGAAAATGATGCTTTAATGAGAAGTTGGATATACGGAACCTTGACTGAAGAATGTATGTATTTGGTAATTGGTTGCAAAACAGCAAAAGAAGTTTGGGAAAGCTTAGAGGAAAATTTTATTCAAGCCACAAAAGATAAGGAATTTTAACTCAAACACCAATTACAAAGTGAAAAGATGGATAACTATAAAACAGTGAATGAGTATTTGAAAGAGTTTAAAGCAATATGTGATGCGTTAGCAGCAATTCCGAAACTGGTTGATGAAGGTACAAAGGTAATCACCTTTGCAAGGGGGCTAGGAGAAAATTATCAAACCTTTCGAACGGCATGCTTGGTAAACCTCTTTATCTTACCTTAAATCAGTTTGTTAATTCTTTAAGATCTTTTGATATTAGGGAAGAAGGAATGAATCAAAGCAATGTGCAAACGGTTGATTATAATCAAGCTTTTGCTGAACAAAGGTCGAATTTCTCAGATGGAAGGGGATATCCAAACAGGAATTCTTTTCAAGTGAACCAATTTAATTCTAAAGGCAGTGGGTTTAGGCCTACTAGTCAAAATTGGCCTGGATAGTATGGTGGCAATCAAAGAATTTCAAATCAGTTTGGCTGTCCGAATCAGCAAGGGGGTTTCAATGGAGGATACCATAACAATCATGGCCACCAAAATACGATTTATAATGGAAGAAACAATCAGCCTCAACAATACAGGCCATAAGAAAAGAATGGTACGACTCTAATTAGAATATTAGAGCCCCATTCAGCTATGAGAAACATGATGAGTGTCAAATATATGGTAGGAATAATCACACAGCACTAAATTGCTTCTATAGATGGGATTTCTCGTATCAATCTCGCGAGGAACTGCCACAAGCACTAATCTCACACACAAATTATGGAAATTCAGATAATCATTTGTACATGGATTCAGGAGCAACTGCACACATGACAAATAATTCAGGTATTCTCTGACCTTGTTCCATATAATGGACGAGAAAAGGTTATAATTGGAGATGGTTCAATGCTTGATATTACTCACATTGGTAAAAAAGCTATTAATTCTAAATTGAAATTAAAGGAAGTTCTTGTTGTTCCAGAAATTTCATAGAATTTTGTTTCTGTTAATCAATTAGCCAAGGATAATACATGTATCTTGGAATTCACTGATAAAAGCTTTGTTGTTAAGGATCAAGTGATAGGCAAAAAACTAGCACAAGACAGCAAGAAATGTGAACTATATGTCCTTGATGATAAGAAGCTTGAACCATTGGTAGTAGTAAAAGAACCTCAAGATGGGTGGCAAAAGCGGCTTGGTCATCCGAACTCAAAAAATCTTCAAATTTTGAGCAAGGATTTAGCAATAAATATTAGTAGTTGGAATAAGAAAACTTCCATTTGCACTAGTTGTTAGTTAGGAAAGACTTGTAAGTTACCGTTTGCAAGAAGAAATCAAATGAATGATGAACCTTTATCAGTATTGCATTGTGATCTTTGGGGTCCTGCTCCTATTAATTATTCACAATTTATGAGATATTATGTGATTTTGTCGATGAGTGCACTAGATTTACTTGGTTATATCCTCTAAAAAAGAAGTCTGATTTTTACGAAGTTTTCACTAAGGTTCATGCTATGGTGGAAAAATAATTTGAGAAATATGTAAAGATTTTTCAATGTGATGGTGGTGGTGAGTTTATTAAGAAAGAATTCTTGGATCATCTTGCTAGTCATGGAATTGTAAGGCAAATTTCATGTTCTAGAACTCCCAAACAAAATGGGATTGCTGAAAGAAAACATAGGCATATTGTTGAGGCTGGATTAACACTATTGTTTGATGCAAAGCTACTGTTATTCTTATGGGTTGAAGCTTTCTTGACAGCAGTATTCCTTATTAATAGATTACCTTCAAGTGTACTGAATAAGGACACCTCCTTTTCAAAACTCTACAAGGCTTAGCTTGATTACTCTTCATTGAAGGTATTTGGATGCAGATGCTTTCCATATTTAAAAAGTAATAATAAGCATGAGTTTCAACCTAAATCTCTCCCATGTATATTTATTGGATATAGTAATCTACACAAAAGGTATCGATGTTATCATGCACCCACAAAAAGGGTATATATATCTAGACATATTATTTTTGATAAGAATCACATGCCTTACAAAAATGTCCTTTCTAGTGGTAAATCACCAGATTTGTCAACAGTTCTAGAGACCTTTCATGATTTTGCATGCTCTAGAAGACAAGAGGAAGTTTTGATTGAGGGGGAGAGTATTAATCCAAGTCAAGTTCCTAGCGAAATAATTCAGGTTGAAATTGATAATAGAGAAGAAGCTACTACAAAAATTAATTTCCAAGAATTGAATGAATAAGATGTTGTTAACGTCCCAACTAGTGAAAAGACATCAGTCACAATAAGGGAAGATGATAATGGTGAAAATAGTACAGAAACATATCATATATATGATCCAAATGGTATTGATCTTGTGGTAGATTTAAAGGCCCCTATTGTTGTTGCCTCTAGAGTAAATGTGGCTGAAGATTCTCAATTGAATGTAGGCACACATCATATGATGACAAGGTCAAAATCTAATCCAAGTATTAATTTTTTGTCATTATTTTCTGCAGTTAAAGATGATACTCAAGAACCAACACATATGAGTAAGGCATTGCCAAAACCAAAATGGATAGCTGCTATGAAAGAAGAGCTTAAAGCTTTACATATCAATAACACATGGACTTTGGTTCTAAGGCAATCTTATATGCATATCATCGGTTCCAAATGGGTTTTTAAAACCAAGTTCAAATCCACCGGTGAGATTGAATGATACAAAGCAAGATTTGTGGCCAAAGGGTACAATCAAGTAGAGGGAGTGGATTTCACGGAGACCTTTAGTCCAGTTGTTAAGCCGACTACTATACGCATTGTGCTAAATGTTATAGTGACACGAAAATGGTTGATTAAATAGCTAGATATTAAGAATTCTTTCTTGCATGAAACACTTCAAGAAGAAGTATTTATGGAACAACCTCTAGGATTTATCAATCCAGACTTTCCCTCTCACGTATGCAAGCTGAATAAGGCAATCTATGGTCTTAAACAGGCTCCAAGAGCATGGTTTGACAGATTCAGTTCCTTCTTATTACAACTTGGATTTGTATGCAGTTTGGCATATTCTTCCTTATTTGTGTTGCACTCTAAAGAGAGTTCTATATTGCTATTATTGTATGTTGATGATATTATTGTTACAAGTAGTGATTCTAATCTACTTGAATCATTAGTATCTCAATTAAGCATAGAATTTTCGATGAAAGATTTAGGATTGCTTCACTATTTTCTTAGAATAGAGGTGAACTACACAAGTGAAGTTCTATTCTTATCACAAGAAAAGTATGCAAAGGAATTAATTTCTAAGGCATATATGATAGCCGCAAACTCAGTAAGTACTCCTATCACACAAAAGTTTGATATTCAGTATGATTGTGGAGAACTCGTTGATCCATATTTCTATAGAATTATTGTTGGAGGATTACAATATTTGGTTATCACTAGACCAAAAATTGCATATGCTGTTAATATAGTAAGTCAATTTTTGCAAGTACAGTCAACTCAACATCTGAAAGCTGTAAAGAGAATATTGAGATATGTTAAGGGAACTTTGTCCCATGACATGAGAATATTAGCACAGCCTACAATGTCTTTATATGGTTTTTCATATGCAAATTGGGCAGGATGTTTACTCCCCAGAAGGTCTACCACTGGATATTGCATGTTCTTAGGAGCAAATTGTGTTTCATGGTCTGCAAAGAAACAACCCATAGTTTCAAGATCAAGTGTATAAGCTGAGTATATAGCACTTGCTTCTGCAGCTACGGAGCTTACTTGGATAACATATTTGCTTAGAGATATAGGAGTCGGCTTGGTCCATTGTCCAATTTTATATTATGATATTCTAAGTGCATTATACATGATGGTAAATCCAGTTCTTCATGCCAGAACAAAGCATATAGAACTAGATTACCATTTTGTCAGAGAAAAAGTTGCCCTTGCTTTGTTGATTATTGAGTTTCTTCCTTCTTCTGCACAAATAGCTGATATCTTCACCAAAGGTTTGTCAATTCCTATGTTTTTGCAATTTAAATCCAAGCTAGGTGTGTGTGCTTCTCCACACCCTAGCTTGAAGGGGAGTATTACGGAAGAAGCTAGTACCGAAGCTACTGACAGCGAGCTGGGCTCACGGGCTTTAATATAAATAGTAGCAGTGAACAGTGGGCTGATAGTCTGCAATTCTAGAACCATCGATCAGCGGCAATAGTTTCAGAGTTTCCTTATTTGTTTTAGGTTTGGCTTGTTGCGTAAGAATGCACCGCCAATATGGTGTATTGCGTAAGCATGCACCGCTAATATGGTATACCAGCCTCTTCTCGTTGTAATAAGTGATTGATTTATCAATAATACAATCCTATTTCTTCTTTTACAGTAGCTTTATTATTCTTATTAGTCACAAAGTTAGTCCAAAATTGGTGGGAGCTTTGGTCCTCAAGTGAGCTAAGTGGTCCTTTAGTCTTTGGCCAAGTAATCTACTTATTCTTCATGAAACAAGGCTCTCAAATATGCATACCAAAAGTTCCAACAAGGCTCCTTCTAGAATGCTCATGTCATCTTAATGATGTCACTAGGGTGATGTCATTGATTGCATCATCTTAGTGATATCACATTGCTTACGTCATCCTAGCTTGCATCATCTTTCTTGTCTTTTCTTCTTCTTTATAAAATTTTGCCAAGAGAAAATACTACACCATATGGTCGGCCCTTAACCTTTCTATTAGGGTATTTTAATTACTTAAGTTCCCTCATTTCCGTTCTTCTGGTTACCTATTAAAGAAGGTTGCAAGATAAAATAATACGTACACTTATACGCGATTAAATTCTAGAAGCTCGAATAAAACTAATATACAAAATAATATACATATTATCATACATTGCATCTTCTCGGGTTTCACATTTTCGCTAAGTATACAAAGAACAAGGGTTTAATTGCTTAGTTTTTCTCTCTCTAAAGTGATGAAATGAAGTGTAACTTTCCCCTCTATTACCCATCTACTTTGGCTAAGGAGAGAAAAAGAAATGCTTCCATGGCTTGGTGTGACAAGTGGTTGGTTATAAGGTGGAACACATATGATGCCATGTTTCCTTTGTAAATTGGACAAGTAATAGTCCATGTGTCTCTTTATTTCCCTTGTTCCATGCATGTGTTTGACACATCATCTAGCAAGGTGGCAAGAGATTTAAGGTGACAAGCAGCTTGCATGCTCTCCATGCATAATTTACAAGTAACACAAGTTGGCAATGAACTTAACAAATAAACCTTGTTTCCCTCCCCATGCAAAACAATTTGGCCATGTTAAGCTACATAGGGGCCGGACACCATTTGTAACATTATGGGATTTAATTTGCACTAAATACCCTAATTAAGTCCATGTGTTCACTAAGTATAATTTTAAAATAATACACTAAAAATAATTGGCTCTTAATTCTAAGGCTCAAATAAAATGTAAATCATTAAAAATAATATCATTTCGCATACATGTCATTCCACTAATATACCAATAACTAAAAGAGTTTACAAAACCCTTATATTGAATTTCAGGAGTCTCACAACCCCAATGTAGGTCATCTTCTCCGGGGTTATCATTTCCCAGTTGTATTGGAACCAAGTCTTCTACTGGTTTCCTCTTTTGTATTGCAATTTTTAAATTGGTTAATTAGTTAATAAATTCTTAACAAGTCTTCATTATCTTTTACCTCTCCAGGCAACTAGGGTGGGAAACTTATGTGAAGACCCAGAATTGGAAACGTACATTTTATTTATAATTTAAATTTTATAGATGGTATGGATTTTTTACCTAATATTATAATAAAAGTCAAGAAGGTTGCTAATAGTCAACCTATAATGAAAATGTACAGAGGTATGAGAATATTGAGAACGAAACTTTTGGTTTCTATTAAAGATACGAAAAGGATCGAATCCTACGTATTTACGCGTAGTGTATGATTCCTGTGATTCCTAAGATTTTAGGAAGTCATCTGAACTTGAAATAATAGACTGTAGTTCAACCTGATTACATACATTAAATAAAACATATTCCAGTATGTTATTTAGGGTTTGTGACTCATAATGTAAAATAAATAAAGAATAAAATATTAAATGACCATAATGTCCTGAGACTAATTAATGTTTCAAATATTAATTTTATGTTATACCACCATTAGATCCGGGACATCAAAATTTGTAGAAAAGGCCTGTAAACACTATAGGCTTTGTTAAGGGTGAACTTTGACTGAAGTCAAGATTATACTATTACGAATCATATGTTATACTTGTCTACAAACACTTAAAACCAATAAGCCACATGTAGGAGCCCAACTCAAAATGTTTTCATCAACCCTAATTAATGGACTCATCCATAGTTATTAAAGCGCAAGGCGCACCGAAGCACAAAAGTTCTCTAGAGCCTAGGCGTAAGGCGCAGGCGCGAAGTGCGCACTTTATTGAAACGAGATGCATAATCAATAAAATATATAAATATATTATAATTTAATATAATTTTATAATTTCTTTATCACTTGCGTGAAACAATAACTACAAAATAAATTCATAAATTAAATTACCATAAACCAAGAACGTATTAAGTCATAAACTAGTACTTAAAATAGAATAATAGATAATAACCAAGCCTTTAAACTAGTACTTAGTTCAAAGGCTTTATTAATTCATTTTCTAATGTTCTTGTGCATGCATCATTTTCCATCCATCACTACTTCAATCTTCTTCTTCATCTTCCAAATTCAATGCATTTAAACCTTCATCAAAATTAGGAACAGTCTCTTGTGGTGCTTCATATTCTTCCTCATCTTCATCTCGGAGACGATAATTGCTCGAACTAGTAGCATTAGAAGTGGAAGCATTTGATCTTGATCTTGATCTTGAAGAGTAAAGAGGGCCGCCGTTGAAAACTCTAATGATTGCATGAGAATTAAGAAGAAAAGCTTGCGCCCTTTTGTATGGATCTCCAGCTCCAGCAGGTTTAAAATATCAATTGTCTGTTGGACTTCTTTTTTCTTTTTAAACTAGTCCCTCAGGGAGAGTTTAGGCGCGCCTTGGTTGAGCCTGAGCCTTGGGAGTAAGCGCTAAAAGCGTGCGCCTTTCTTTATGCGTTGTGCCTCGCTAGAGCGAGGCCCAAATATTGCACCTGGCTTCGCCTCTCCTCGCCTTGCCTTGCCTCGCGCCTAGGCGCGCTTTTAATAACTATGGACTCACTTTACTATTTTTCAAACCATTCAACTTACAAAATACGATTTCAGATGTAGGCTCGTTATCCCTTTGGTGAGGGCCGACCACAGTAACTACTTGCTCTAAGTTCAGGATCTTTAGAGCTTCCTTAGTGAAACAGTTTAATTAATTCCTCAAGGTTTCATTTGGACTTTGGACGATAAACATTAAGGAGGTGGAAGCACGCTTGGCGTGCAACCTTCTTTCAATGAAATAGTTAACAAAAAGTTCATTCAGTTAGTCAAATGAGCCAATAGATGTCGGGGCTAACTGTCTTTACCATGTCTAAGTTGGACCTTCGAGAGTCTAGGGAAAAGCTCTATTTTTTATAGCATTGGAGCCACTACGCAATAACAAGGATGCATCAAAGTTCAACAAGTGGTTGACAGGATCCTATAAGACATTATATTTCTCCATATATTGCATCTTAAAAGATTCGGGGAAGAGACCTCCATGAATTGACATGTGAATGGTGGTGGGCTAACTTAGAAATATGTCTGGGATGTGCCAATTGTTGGGTTCTACCATAGTTATTAAAGGCGCGCCTAAGGTCAAGGCCAGGTGAGGCGAGGAGAGGCTTAACTTCCATGCCTCGCTTCACTGAGACGCAACCCAGGTAACAAAGGCACAAGTTTTAAGCTTGCACCCAATGTGCAAAAGAATATAAGGTGTGCTTAGGTGATAGTTGCTAATAGGACAAATAGTAGGGTTAACAGATTTTTTGATGCATCATCTTGTCTAAACAAACACATGACTCATGTTTTTAGTTTATAATTTCATATGCTTTTAATTTATGAGTCCTTTCAATTGTTTGTGAGTATGAATAATTGGGCCATATATTTTTAAAAAATTCAAAGCTTTTACTTTTGATACGCAAATATCATATTAATAGTTAATTTTCATTAAGTTATTAATTTATTCATTATGTGCCTCCTCTCAATAAAGCATGCGCCTTGTCACTGAGCCTCGCACCTTTGTTCCATAGGGCACTTATGCCTTGGATGTGTCTTGCACGTTAATAACTATGGCATCTGCTTCTCTTCGAACCACTTTTGAACTTCTGCTTATATTCGCTCCTCCTCCCCTTGAGTTGGTATAAAATTAGTGGACTCTACATGGTAACCATTCCTTCTACGCCTGCCTCAGATAGGAGTACACTCTCGGTGCCCCACGATATGGTATTTTTCCCCCAAGGTATTCTTACATATGCCTTATATTATTTATCTCTTAGTTCAACCAACTTGGCGTTAGTGTTTTTAGGACATCCAGTCCTAGCAAGGCTTACAAACTTCAAACGAATAAGCCTTGAGTGATTGCAATGTCTCGCTCCTGACGGACTTATGGACTCTGAAGCCCTTAGAAAGTTGGCATGTCTTATCCTCTAGGCAAATTTTGAGAGTTTAGTGGTCTAGGTAACTGTGTCCGTTGTTCCTTCGACGATTTTGTTCCAGATGATGTTAGAGATCTTATTCTCAGTTCTGATTCAATATGATTTTAATGTCACAACTCTCCGTATCATAATGTGTGCGGAAGGTGCACAACTTCCTCCTGTTGGGGGAGGGGGCGTGTTATCGCATTTGATTTTTAGTGGAGCAGTTGTCCCCCTCATGGTGGTCCTCCCAGATGGTGGTAAGGAGACTGACACCTCTATTCTTGGTGGAATTCTAGTTGAACTGAGTTATGTGAGCGCTAACTATGATTGAATATAAAGTAACACAACTTAATGAGTCGTTCTTATAGATGATGCCAATCTGATTCGACCGAAAACTATTCAACCCAGGTAAGATGAATATGGAATGTAGGTTAAGCGGGAACTTGTTAGAACGCCGCCGAAATCTTCCTAGGGCCTGCAAAACTAATTCCGAAAATGGTCTTCAGGAGAGAAACTCCAATGTCTAAGTTAGACAACAATCTTTTTAGAGAAAAATAAATTGAGAGATAGTATTTGAGTGAATAATGAATAAGTTGTCGAACTTATCTAGATGCAAACTTTATATAGTCCTAGAGTTCTACCCCGGAGGATATATGGATGTTGTTCATTAGAGATAATTATCCAAATAATTATTTGAGATAATTATTTGATACATATTCAGGTTAATCACTTAATAAGCATATATTTAACTTATTATTATCTTCTCTAGGACGTCATGTGTCACACTTGGATTGTCTGACATTTTTTACTGTATCAATTTGTATGATACTAGGTTTATTACAAGACTAACCCAAACCTTAAAAGTTTGTAATTTTGGTCTTAATGTTTAAAATTTTACAATTAATTCCTCATAACTTTAAAATTCATTAGTTTTACCTGATCTCACAATTATGGTAGTTTAATATAGTGAAAACTCGCAAGAAATATATACCATGAATAGTAAAAAGTAAAAACACAGGATCGCTTGTTGAAGAGGAAATGTCGAATGTATTAGTACGACCAATGACATGTTTGATACAAGCATTTTCATCTCAGCAAATTGCAGCTTATAATTATAGATTAAATTCAAATTTAAGTTTTTATTGTAATTGGATTTAAGCTGTAAACTCAACTTTTTTGAATTTAGATTTAGTCTACCAAACATAACTTTTTTATTGTGTTTGAGTCCATAATTTTCAAATACCTGTACCAAACGATTACCAAACGAGCACCAAGTATGTTTAAATTAAGTGGGGTTAATTGTGAATTTTTTAACTTTTAGAACCAGAATTACAAATATGGAAAATGCAACTTTAAATGGGTTAGTCTAGTTACAGTTAGGGGAAGGACCCGACCCATTTGCAGCAGACTATGATATGAATAGGCTTGGCAATTAGACTGGAACCCCCGATGGTACCCTTAATGGGGTGGGTATAAGATGTATAAACGGGTTATGGATGGGTATGAAATATATAAACGGATTGTGGGGGGTATGGGAAATTTTTTTTTAACCTAATCAGATACGAGGCGGGTCTGAGAATTGTTCCTCCCTCGACCAAACCCGACCCGAACTCACCCCAATTAATATCTCTGACCGAAGCTGACCCGATTAATTAATTAATTAATTAATTATATCTTTTTTTCCTTTTTTTATATGCATATATTATAATTAAGTAAAATTATTAAGAATTTATTAGACTTTAATAAAAATTACATAATGAGTGGAATATATGGACTTTGGTATTGAAAAAAATAAAAAAAAATTCTAAACGAGGTGAGGTGGGACGGATATGAGGTATTACTTATCGGGTCGGGTAGGGTTTGAGATTATTGCTAAATAGAGTGAGTGGATATGGAGAGGAAAAACTTTAAACGAAACGGAGATAGGGTGCGAATACCCCTGACCATAACCTACCCGTTGTCAAGTCTAGATATGAATGATCCAAGGACTAGCAAGGCTTACAGACTTCAAAGGACTAGGCCTTCGACGATTGTAATGTCTTGCTCCTGATGGACTTATGGACTCTGAAGGTCTTGCCCTTAGAAAGTTGGCATGTCTTAACCTCTAGGGGTTTTCAAATTTTGAGAGTTTAGTGGTCTAGGTGACTCTGTTCATAGTTCCTTCAAAAATTTTGTTCGAGACGATGTCAGAGATCTTATTCTCAGTTCCGATTCAAAATGATCTGAATGTCACAACTCTCTGTATCATAGTGTGTGCGGAAGGTGCGCAGCTTCCTCCTGTTGGGGGAGGGGCTGTGTTATCGCCTTTGATTTTTAGTGGAGCAGTTGTCCCCCTCATGTTGGTCCTCCCAGATGGTGGTAGGGAGACTGAAACCTCTATTCTTGGTGGAGTTCTAGTTGAACTGAGTTATGTGAGTGCTAAGTATGATTGCATGTAAAGGAACATAACTTAATGAGTCGTTCCTATAGATGGCCCCAATCTGACTCGACCGAAAACTGGTCAGCCCATGTCAGATGAATATGTAATGTAGGTTGAGCGGGAACTTGTTAGAACGTCGCCGAAATCTTTCTAGGGGCCTGCGAAACTAATTCCGAAAATGATCTTCAGGAGAGAAACTCTAAAACCTAAGTTAGACAACAATTTTTTTAGAGAAAAATAAATTGAGAGATAGTATTAGAGTGAATAATGAATAAATTATTAAAAGGTTAATCACTTAATAAGTATATATTTAAATTATTATTATCTTCTCTAAGATGTCATGTGTCACACTTGGATTGTCTAACATTTTTTATTGTATCAATTTGTATGATACTAGGTTTATTACAAGACTAACTCAAACCTTAAAAGTTTGAAATTTTGGTCTTAATGTTTAAAATTTACAATTAATTCCTCATAACTTTAAAATTCATTACTTTTAACTGATCTCACAATTAGGGTAGTTTAATACAGTGAAAACTCGCAATAGATGTATAACCTGAATAGTAAAAAGTAAAAGCAGAGGATCGCTTGTTGAAGAGAAAATGTCGAATGTATTAGTACGGCCAAGGACATGTTAGATACAAGCGTTCTCACCTCATCAAATTATAATTTATAGTTTAAATTTAATTTTAAATTTTTGTTAATTTTTTTAAATTTAGATTTAATCTACCAAATTTGACCTTTTCATAACGTTTGAGTTCATAATCTTCAAATACCATTACCAAACGAGCACCAAGTGTGTTTAAATTAAGTGGAGGTAATTGTGAATTTTTTAACTTTTAGAACCAGAATTACAAAAATGGAAAATGCAACTTTAAATGGGTTAGTCTAGTTACGGTTAGGGGAAGGACCCGACCCATTCGCAGCAGGCTATGATATGAATGATCCAAATTCCAGAGTCCAAACTATCTAATCCAACCTCTAAAACGAAAGAGTATAGCAAATTAAAATGACACCTACACCACCAGTTAATTAGAAATGGAAGAACGTAGGGAGACTCTGAGCGACTTCGTAGCTGGGTCTGTGCCGACGGTCTACTACGTTCCGGATTTCATCACAGATGCCGAACAACACCAACTCCTCACCAATGTTTGTTTTTGGGCCAAACTTTAATATGAATTGCCTATTGAATTTCGTTTAATTACCAAAATACCTATACTACATATTATTTTGGCAGATTTACCAAGCTCCAATTTCGAAGTGGAAGACTTTGAAGAACAGGAGATTGCAAAATTGGGGTATGTTACTTTAAAGGGTACTTTCTCGGTTAAGGTCTGACGATATATGCTCATTTAGTTTCACGAAATAAGTCTCATTTATAAAATGCATACATCTTAAGAATAGATTTTAGTCTCACGTTTATCCCTAGATAGAATGATAGCTTAGAATTGTGGCTTTGAACTGAAGGGCATATTATTGTTGTATCATTGCTAAATGAATTTATGAACTTCTCATTTTATGGAAGGGAATATGCATGTGTGTATTCTGTTCCACAAGATACAAGGATTTTTTTGGTAGAAGTGGCATGATTGTGAAATTACGAGGTTGAACTTAAGGACTTTGTATCACTCTATACTGTCATCACAAATATAGAACTTTTTTTGGTGGATAATTTTTTATATAGATGAGACTTCTTTTGTGTAACCTAGTATGTATGTGGATCCTTATGAATATGCAGAAACAATTAATTACACAATATATACCAAGACCAGTTTTCGGTATTGATAAATTTCTTTTGTTTGGGTTTGCGATATTGACAGGAGGTGTCGTCCATGAAAAGGGTCTTCTAGTGCAAGATTGTAAGTATGAGTACAAGCTTTTATTCATATGTTATGATTTTAGTTTGTTCACATCCTTGTATCTGAGAGTGAACCTTTATATCCTGTTGTATAATGAGTTTAAATTTGGTCTTCATGGTTTAATTTGTGGTGGTTTTGGGTTATTTTCCAACTGCACCGAGTTCTTCCGTTTTTCAATAGTTGGAACCATAATCAATTCCTTGTGATTTTTTTTTTGGGTACATAATTCCTTGTGATTGACTTGTATATAAATCTGAGGAATAACTAAACCTCGGTTTCTTACACTCAATTCCTTGCAATGGCTTGTATATAATGCCAAACAATGGCCTGATCCTCCGACCCTAGCCTTTATATGCACATCCTTCTACATGATTCTAGGTTTTATGTATTTCACTACATAAAAGATTATGGATAATTCATTATTGGGATTTTTTTTCTTCATAAAATGAATATAAAACAATTAATGAATTAAAATTCTGGACTGTTGAAGGACAGCTATCAGCATGATATGGATTCCAACCTACACTTACATATCCAACATCTAAATCTCCCAACCTTACTCACCCCAAACACCACTCAGTTACTTCTACCCATCCAAAAGCCCAACAACAGCTCAAAAGAGATGAAAGAAGAACTAAGGGCATCAAAATACACAATAGTTTACTAATATAAGGGGGATAATGATGCACAATGGACCAAGTCACCAAGAAGACTAGTGGAAATTGCCAGATATTGTGCAAGGTGTCCAAGAAGACTAGTGGAAATTGCAAGATATTGTGTGCAGTGTTTTTAGTGTTTAGTTAACTGTAGTTATTGCATATCTTGTAGCTATAGTACTTTCAAAGCCGTAGTTCAATTATTTGTGATTAAAGCTAGTTGCTTTTCTGTATTTCTATGTATTCCTTGTAAGGATAGGCTTCTGCCCCTTCCACCCTTCTTTCTTCCTACTTTATCCCTTCTCTAAATCATTCTATATACCTTGTTTTCTTGGTATTGTAGCTCAAATTAGGGTTTTCTAGACAGTTGACCTTTCATTGAGTTCCAATTTGCTGTTGCATATAGATAAAAATTTATGTAAACAACAATATATCATAATTTTATTTTTTTTGGGTCTATATCAGAATTTGCTTTTGTATATCTGACATCTTGAGAAACTTTCGGCGCTTTAGGCTATTGCATAATCTATATCTACCCATAAAGAAAATGATGAAAGGGCATAACTTTGTAACTCTCTCTCTCTCTCTCTCTCTCCTTCCCTCTCCTCTTCCTGCAGTGCCTCCTTGGCTAACAAGAATTACACGAAGAATATCCAAGGAATCAACGCTGTTTCCTTCACCAATTAATCATGTGCTTATCAATGAATACCTCCCCGACCAAGGAATAATGGTACGTCTAAAGCGTCATTCATTTCAATTTTTTTCTCTCCTTGGTTTGCTGACTATCCATCACATCATTATTTTTTGATAAATGAAGGTCGTCTTCTTCTTGTTGATTGATTTATTTACTTTTCTGGTAATCCAGCCTCACCAAGATGGTCCTGCTTACTTTCCAGTGGTGGCTATTGTGTCTTTTGGATCACCTGTTGTTATGGACTTTACCCCCCATTCAAGTTTGACAGTCTCTTCAAACGAATTGAGAAACAACTTAGAAGATAAAGTTTCTAACGGAGGAGATCCGGAGATTGAAAATGATACTGTACTGGAAAACCACAAGCCCTTCTCTGTTGCATTGATGCCTCGAAGCTTACTGATATTCAAAGATAGGGCATACTCAGGTGAGCACTTCAATTGTGTTTTTCTGAGTTTATTTTTCTGTCCATTTTACTGAATTTTAACATATCTGTTTATCTTCAGATTACTTGCATGGAATAAAAGATTGTCCTGTGCAGCAATACGATGGGGTAAGATAAACAACCTAATGTTTCTGAGATACTCCCTTGATTCCATAAAAATAGTCTCATTTGTAATTTCCTTTTTTGGTACCACAAAAAGGTGGGCCCAGTTTTAGAGAGCTAGTAATAAATGACGCTAATGTCTTCATTGTCATGTCACCATCATCAACTAGGCAAGCATTATATTTAGGTTTAAAATTTTGCAAAAAGGAATCTTTTTTTTTGGAATGGGGGGAGTACAATTCTCAGAAATTCAAACATGTAGATGGCATTCTGTTTGTTAAGGTCCCAACATCCTTAGGGCTGAAAACAAGCTGAATAGAAACGAAGAAGCCATACGGATTCAACTCGAAAGTTTATATTAGTGCTTCAATTTGCCCAAATTAGAATTGCGTTTAAGAAACTTTGCTCGGATTCGAATTGAATTTTAGTTACTTAGTTTGACTTGGCTCCGATCAAATAATAATAGAACTGCTTGAATTGAGCTCTAACCAATCAAATAATAATGTCAGATCAAGTTTCTAGTTACTTTAAAATGAGGGGGAAAAATAGAATTACAACTAAAGTTGGAAACAGAAACGAAAAATAATAAGTAATCATTTTAATTTTATTTAAATTAAAATAAGTATTCGATTATCAATCAAGCATCATATGAGTATGTATAGAATCATAAATGGTAATTTGATTAATTTGATACTTTAACAAGTCGAGTATCACGTTGCTCATATTCTTTTTGTATTTTACATTCAACTTTTTTCTGACTCGAATTTAGTTCATTTTACTACCAAATTCGAGTTCAATCTGAATTTTTTCATGTCGATTTCGAATCAAGCTCAAACCTTTTGGTTCAGTTTTCAGCCTTATCCCCTTATGCATTGCATCCTTGCCTTTTCAGGCTGTAAATGCTAGTGAAATTCGGAAACATCATGGGGTTAGTCAGTCAACCCCAGATTCAGGGAAATCAAATGAAGTGACAACTGAAGATTTTACAAGTATTTGCAGGACTACCAAGAGGATCTCGTTGACATGTCGAGTAGTATCAAAGGTTCACAAAAACTTGTTTAAGTTTTAAATTTCTGCTCGATTTAATGTGCTTTAGCTGTCATTTTAGAATTTTCTTCATCCGAGTCTTTATGATTTTGAAAATTAATTTTTATCAATTATCTGAAGAAGATGATAGATCCCACGAATAAAATTGGCTGAAAAATGGCCAAATAAACACTAGAATCATCTTTCGAAAGACAAACACAAAAGAATCGAATATCCTTAAACTTACATGTTTCATTATCTGAATATATTATTCTAGAGACTACCAAACATCTTTTTTTTTTTGAAAAATAGGGACCACCAAACTTCGAATATAAGTTTCATGAGTTTCATTTGTGGAGAAATGAAAATTAATGGGTCGGCTTTTACTCCAATTACTTGAAACGGATCATGGTTTGATTGGTAGAGCTTACAAAAGTTTGAGTTATAGTTAAATTTCACCCCAACAAATGCTTTAGTATGGATTAAATGTAAATAATTTAATTTTAATTCATATGCAACTTAATTGAAAGTGTTGTTAGGGGTCTCTCTTACTAATTTTGATGAAGTAAACACAATGGTGACCTCCATTTGGTCACTAGTAGTCCCTTATTTAGGACTAGTATTATATAAATTTACTGTTTGCTTCAAGTTAACTTTGGTCAATTCGCCTAGTAACAATTGCTATATTACTGTAATATTTTTAGGGCATGATGATTTTCATTTTATACCTACAATACTCTTTCATAGCTGTTGCAAAAATAGCACTTATAGTATAAGCCATTTATTTATATAAGGTCAAAATGGTCAATTCTTTCAATAATATTTTTTTAATTATTATTTAAGTTCACTTAGGACATTATTTGACTTATAATATATCTATTTTATCGCCTCGTAGTATTTTATCCATCGAGGCTACTCGATTTACTTAAATGCCTTTATAGACATTATTATGTTTTTAACATATATTTTCAATTATAATCCCTCTTGGAATTCGCATATGCCCTTACAAGATTTATTAAGGTCATATATATTACGTTTAATAATATTCTTGGGATAATATAATTATTTTTCAATTAATAATAGTAATTTGTAATAATTTTACTTATAATCCACTCACTATTCTTACAATCTTAACCATGTTCATTCCAAAACCCTATATGTGATGACTTAAATATAAAAGAAAAGTTAAATTACTCCAATTAACTAGTCCTTTTTAGTCTTGGTTCTCACAGTTTTCCTTAACTTCACTGTTAAACATTGAAATTTATTTATAAAATGTCTCTTTTAATTCCTAAATTAAGAAATAAACATAAGTGAAACTAATTTAGTGATCTCACTTTTTTTCTACTAAACTATTTAGATGGAAAAAAGAAAACAACGTAAGTCTAGTTATATTTTCTTTCTAAATAATACCAAGAATTTTGTTAAAATATAACATGATTTTTTTTTAAAAATGTTTCAATAAATTTTAATTCCAAATTTTAAAACTAAACATTTATTAAATAAGAGGAAAAAAAATATACCACGATGTATATAGTTGTAAATTCAATATCTTATGAAATTTATATGTCTTAAGCAGTATGGTGTGGGTGGAGATAAAATAAACTATAAGGTGATAAGTGTATATATTTTTGACAAAAAAATGTCAGCACTAACTCTAGGAAATATTCGTTCTCATACGATGCGTTGCATAGCCAACAAAGTATTAATAGATCCCATAATAAAATATTTGTGGACCCCCACAACAGAATACTTGTGGACCTTCACAACAAAATACTTGTGGACTCCATAAGAAAAATTTTCGGACAATTATTGAGCAGTCATAAAATTCAAAGAGTCAATAATTATTGACCTATCACTTTCTACTGTACTATTATTCCGACAATAATTTCAGCATTAATATGAGTAATAGTTAAGATATACTTTTGTTGATAAGTAATTTGTTATGGTCAGTA
>JAUMHB010011557.1:0-27366 GCA_032359685.1 Pittosporum tobira
TCCTTTTGTATGTGTATGTCGCTTGTTTTTCCAGAGGTCGAGTCGAGAGATGTTTGGCTAATATTATTTTTTTTTATAGGTTTTACGGTAATTAGGAGGATCTCGATGTAATAAAACTTGTGTCCCTTCCAAAATGATTTCATGTTTGAATAAATTCTTTTTAAATTTAAATTTAATTTTTTTTGCCTATTAAAACAATAGTTAGCTTGTTGCCGGCCACTCTTAAATTAAAAGTTAATAACTAGAAATTACGGTTGTAAATATAATTAAACATCTTAAACTTGATTTGATATAATTCGGTTAAAAGTTCAATTCGAACTCGCATCACAATATTAACGAATAAAATAAAAACAACGTATTTTAAAATTTGATTAAATATTTGGACTTTAATAAATTATTTTTTTTATTTATACTCAATGCTACTCACTTAAAAATTTTAAATTATTCAGACTCGATTCTTATTCGTACTCAGCTCAATAATTAATAATTTTTTTTAAAGTCTTACATAAATTTCATTTCAAGTTCAAAAAATTATACAAATAGAATCTAAATAAACTATATTCGACTCATTTTCGCTCTTATTGATTTTTCATCATTTTTCTTCTAAAAGTCAGTTACTCTAAAAGTAATAGCTTTATTTGGTACTTGACATGCAATAATCCATAGCTTAGTAATGATTTTTAAAATAATAAATTATAAACTTTTAACTTTTTATATATTGCCAAAAAAAAAAAAAAAAACTAGCTACAAAGTAAAGTATATCCTTAGCGTAAGCAAGTGAAAGGAAGCATTGGAGTAAAAGTTACTCTTTACAGTTTACACGAGGGGAGAATTGAAGGCACCTCTGCTCCTAACAAATCGAGGGACCCAATTTTAACTCTGCTCCTACCTTTGGCCTCAAATATTCTTATGAGTATACAATAATTTAAGGCATATCAGATGCAAAAATGCAAGAATTCTCCCCATTTTAATAGATTTGAAGGACCAAAAAAAAAAAAATTAAAAAGAGAGAGAGAGAGAGAGAGAGAGAGAGAGAGAGGGGACAACTACAATCCTATGAATATTTCAAATTTATAAAAAAGATACTAACAAACATAAAAGGACAGATATAATAATAGTCATTATGTGTCACAAAATAATTCTATTTTTTTATTTAACAAAAATATTTATGTATAGATAATACTAAATAATATGACACAATCGTTTGATGACAATGAAAATATTTTATATTTTAACAAAAAATGATTAAACTCGAAATAAAATCTACAGGTGAGATATTGATCATAATTGGAATTTATTCATAACTCCAATTATGGTTATCATTGTAACTTCTATAATACGTCTCTATACAAAGGTAATGTCCAATTATAGGCTCACTTACTACCAAACATTACTGAATCCATTTAAGATTACCACACGTGGATTAACCAATTGGGTAGCCACCTTGAGGAGGACTACATAGTGAGGTGTAAATGAGTATAAATTTGCTATAACTACATTTCAACTTATTTACTACAGTTATAATAATAATGTTTTAAATTAAATAAAAATTTATTAATGTTAATCTTTTCACATGTTTTTTTACATTCATACAGTTGAATTACTTAATAAATAATTAAAATACGTGGAATACGACGTCAATCTCATATGCCTATTATTCTTATATGGAGTATATAATAAAGCATAAAATAAAGTTTATTTGGACTTATCTAAATATGGAGCCGAGCGCAATTCTAAATTTCGGTTGAGTAGTTGGAAGTTTTTTTTAACCCTGTCAAAAAGAAATAATTGATAAAAGTTCGAATAATCAACCCAACTATAAAGTATGTTCATATTTCATTTATTAATATTTTGAGTTGAACTTAAATCAAACTTTTAATTCAATGATTTCAAATCAAACGATAACCATTTGATTCGTCTTACTATCCTAATTACAATAATATTTTTATAAATAAATTTGAAGATTTTACAACACTCTTTTAATTTAAAATGATAAACAATACTTAATTGCGATGAGACTTTAGGAAAAAAAAAATATAATTTAGTTAAAAATACATTCTTTCAATTTCATATTAATAGATATTTTAGATTTATACATGCATATTAAAAAAAAAGTTGAAAGAAATAAATTCAAGACAAAAGATTTCTTCAAAAAATAAAAGAGAGAAGGAATATCATAAAAAATAAAATATTTATTTTCTTTAAAATTTATAAATTACAATTATTTACAAATAAAAATATCTATGTGAAAAATTTATTACTTTGTATTTTAAAATCGTTTCCCGAATTGATCAGTAGATTTATTCCAAACTTCTAGTATGGGTGCAATTAAATTACAATTGTATCGCATAATTGAATATGGTGAGACCCATTATGCAATTTGCTCGTAGTGTGAATGTTGTTGCAAATATTTGGGACCAAGAACATTATTTGAGGAACTCATTCGATTATTTGGGTTTGAACCTGCGGGTGAGAACTCAATTGATTAACAAGGACTCTAGTTTCAGTTGAGTTTTAATTGGAGAGCCCGTTTCAATTGTCTTGCTTATTTGGATACGATAGAATTGAAGATGGTACAAGTTAGAATAATATATTGGTAATGCCACATCTTAATTATACCATGTAAAATGCCACATAAGCTCAAACACATAAATTTGTCGTTAATAGATTAATAGAACTGACATTTTTTTTAAATTTTATAAGAAAATATTAATACAATGAGTTAACTGATAAAAAAAAATTAATTCAATAATAAATTTATAAATTGTACCTAAGTTTAGCCATACTTAACCCCTTTAAAAATTGGTAACATGACAGTGCCCAGACCTTTTTCAGAGAAGAAGTTTCCTGTCATTTGCCCACTTGGCATAAACAACTGACTAGTAATTTGTACTTACAACCTGCCACAAACATAAAGTTGTCAGTTGACTCTTTCATGAATTTTGGTCTTTGGGTTTTATTAAAATAAAAAACAGAATATAAAATTTAAGAATTATTATTTTTATAGTTTCACACATATAATCCACGTATTATTTAATATAAATAATTAAAATATAAATTATACATGTAAAAATAATAATAAAAATAATTTCCTAAAACTTAAATTAAATAAAGAAAGAAAAAAAGTCTAAATTTCACACTAAATAAATCCAAAAAATGACTGTGCGGAAGAAGACCCGTCACTAAACTAGTATCTTCTGCCCAGTCATGGCACTTTGTCTCTATGAAGGTAAAAACTGTTTTGAGGTTTTTGACGTGTAGCGACTAATGGTGGAAAAAATGGGGCAAAGGTCCCACGTACAAAAGGAGAAACTCTTGAAAATACACACCCATCTCAGCTTTGATTCCCAAACTTCAACCTTTAAGGAAGGTATGAACAGATATGAGTTCAACCGTTTCAACTTTTGCCCATTTCTTTATAATCATGTATTCGTGCGTAGGTTTTAAGTACTTTCTTGATTTCTTTCTTCTCACTGAAATGTTCATCTTGACTTTTTCTTTTTCTGGGTATGGAATTACAGTAATTTAGTTTTGGATAAAATTAAAGGGTATGGGGGAAAATAACAAATCTTTCATTTAATTATGCTTCCAAGTGAATTTGGAACTCCATTTGGTCTGGGATTCATCAGATTACTTTTTGTCCACAAATTCTTGAATTCTCCGAGGTAAAGTTTGTGGTGGCATATGATGCTGCATCTGGTTTCTTTAGTTTCATGATAACTTTTGTACTATGACAAAGACCCATCTATCTATCTGGAAGAATCTTTTTTTTTCCCCTCATAATTTCAAAGTTGTTTCTCTTATCTGATGGGTTGGTGAAGGTGCTGATTGACTTGGGATTTTATTATAATTGGTGATACTGCTTCCCATGCTTTGATTCTCTTATTGATTATGGAGGAAATTCATTTGTTGGGATTGAATTGAGGAACTAATCAAGGTTTCCGTGCAGCTCTTTCAAATATCTAAACGTTTATTGTGAATTCTGAATCCCTTGCATAGTTAAATTACTGATTTTTTTTAGCCCGTGGTGAGCTTGGATTGAATTTCGCTTCCTTTCATTTTGTTTTGCCTTGTTTCCCTCTCCCTTCTGTTGAGGAGGATGATCAATTTAAGCTCCATAAAAAGTGTGTTTTTTCATCCCAAGTGATCAAATGATGATGTAGATTTTCTAATTACTCTGCTAGTGATGTTGCTTGTTTTAGTTCATTGACAACAGAAACATGGTTTGAATTTTTACTTCCTTCAACTTTATACTCATCTTTGCCCAAAACTAATTTGACTATGTTTTTGAGAAGCGTCTATTGCCTAATTGCCATTTGTGAAAAATCTGTGGCCTTATTATTATGCGCCTGTTATTACATTGATCTGCAGTAGTATGAGATCTCTTAATTAGCCAAGTTTTTTTTTTCTTACTTGTATAAATATGTTGGTATGTAGGCAAAAGTTTGCCAATCCACGAGTGGGATTCAAGGTATGGGTTGGCTAACCAAGATTCTGAAAGGATCCAGCCATAAAATCTCAGAAGGGCAATATCATGGGAAATATGATGATGAAAAAATTTGGGAGGGTCCTTCGACTTCAGGGGTAATCACTAATCAGTTGTTCTGCTTCTTCATATAGTTAAGCTGGTCATTTCTTGGTAGATTAAATGTATACTCCCTCGGTTCCAAAATTAGAGATACCTTAAAAAAAATAAGGGCTTTTGAAGTTAGATGTTCCATTAATATTTTTATGTAAAATGGCAGTGTTTTTAAAACAATTTTTTTTGGAGGTTGTAAAATTTCATCTGAATTTATAATGAAATGATAAATTAGAAATATCATGTTGTTTTATGGTTCTAAAATAGAAACATATCACTAACTTTGGAACGTACCAAAAAGGAATAAAGATCTCTAAATTTGGAACAGAGGCAGTATTTGAAAAATTGCTCTGTGGTTTTTGCATCGTTTTTATACTATGATTTAGCTCTCATTTTATCCTTCTTGTTTTGATTTCATGTTTTTCTGGCTCTGGATGTAGGATGCATGGTCAGATTTTGAGCATGAAGATATTGATCATGCTATTGCACTTTCCCTTGCTGAAGAAGATGAGAAAGGGAAAAAAGTAATCGGTAAGTTCCGTGAATTTTAATTATGAATATGAAAGTATTTGTTCTGCTCTCTTTAAATAATTCCTTTGCTAGGTACTTTGAAATGATCAGAAATGCAATACAACTAGAACCTTAGTAAGGCCCTATTAGTTTTTCCTACATGATTGTTTGTACTTTATTGCCAGCGTCCAATAACCTCTTTCTCTACATATGGAAGTCATTTCACTTTCAATGTCTAAGATTGTATGTCAAGGACAATGGGAATATTGATTGCTATTTCTACCTGTGTTATGGTACATTTCGTTTTTTTTGTTTTTTGTCTATATATGATAGCCTTATTGGATCTGTAACTTGTACTTACCTGAGTGGGGTTTAGGTGAGATTTTGCACCAAGAAATTTCCCTCCGGTCAAACTTCTTTTTGAAGATAAAATTTAATTCAAACTGCTTCTGGCCTGCTTGATCTTATTGGTATGCTTTTGCTTGATCTTATTGGTATGCTTATGATCCTCTTAGTAGTCCTAACACATGAAAATATGTTATTATGATACCGATTTTAGAGTTACTTTGACAAATGAAAGTCTTGGGGTTTTACTTGGATCTACATTCTCCTAGTATTGACCATTTATATCATTTGATTTATAGATGATGAACTGGAACCTCATGTTTATGAATCGGAATCGGAACCGGAACTGGAACCGGAACCTCATGTTTATGTACCGGAACCTCACGTTTATGAACCGGAACCTAATCTGGAGGAAGATGAAATGCTTGCCAAAGCTCTTCAGGAAAGTTTGAACGTAGAGTCCCCACCTCGATATGATTATGGAAATTTGTTTCAACCTTATCCTTTCTTATATCCATCTGGGTATAGGTAATGTATTTCTTCCTATGAATGCTGTTAGACAGGCTTCAAGAAATTAGATATGCTTTAAGAAATTGAAATTTGTGCCTAAATTGCTTGTTTGAGGCACATAATTCAAAATATTTTCTTTTTCCTTTCTAAATTTCATGGCTTTGTATATGAAATTGGGCCTTGTTGCCTAAAGGATATGCAATTGTAGGATCTGTGCAGGTTGCAAAGCTGAAATTGGTCATGGGCGATATTTGAGTTGCATGGGAGGTGTTTGGCATCCAGAGTGCTTCCGGTGCCATGCTTGCAATCAACCAATATCTGAATATGAGGTGGGAAATGATCCACGTCTATTTCAGTTTGGTTCATATATTTGCTAACACAATATTCAAATTTCCTGCTGTTTTCTTCTAGTGTTGATGGTTCTAGCAGCAAGACAAACAAATTTAAAATTTTCTTTTTAGATACATCTAGATAACAATATATAAAATTATTTTTAACATTAATTTGCATTTCGCTTGAATGTTGTAGTTAATAGAATATTCAATGTCAATCTCTGCAGTTTTCTATGTCTGAGAATCGCCCATACCACAAATCCTGCTACAAGGAGCGCCATCACCCAAGGTGTGATGTTTGCAGGAACTATGTAAGTGTGTATCTTATGTAATGAAATATAAATCTATTTTGCAAAATTTAAGCATGTCCCTGTTTTTCCTTTTCTAGGGAAAATTGGATGCTATATATTCAGACTGCTAGAATAATTTCTGATGACCTATTTAAAGCACTGCATGCTTATGGATTTTAAAGTATTGCTTCATTTGGAATGGAAGTCACATCACATTGACTAACCAATTAAGAAACCAATAATGAATTCTCTGTTATTCTATATTTCTTACAGATCCCAACAAATTTTGCTGGTCTTATCGAGTACAGGGCACATCCTTTCTGGGTACAAAAATACTGCCCCTCACATGAGCGTGATGGCACACCAAGATGTTGCAGCTGCGAGAGAATGGAGGTCCGCTGAAAAATCTTAAATGAAAAAAGATTAAATAAAAATATACTGTAGTAAAAAGGAAAATCTGGACTTAAAAGCATTTTTCCTCCCATGCAGCCAAGAGACACAAGGTATCTTTTACTAGATGATGGTCGGAAGCTATGTCTAGAGTGCCTGGACTCTGCTATAATGGATACTCATGAATGTCAACCTCTTTACCTCGAAATACAAGAATTTTACGAAGGGCTAAATATGAAAGTGGAGCAACAAATTCCACTTCTCTTAGTTGAGAGACAAGCTTTAAATGAAGCCATGGAGGGCGAAAAAAATGTGAGGCACATGAATTAAAATTATCGTATTTCCAAAGAAGGTTAATTCTACATTCTTGCTTATAGTTGTGGTAAATTTCATAATTTCCTTTTGTGGCCAGGGTCATCATCACATGCCTGAGACTAGAGGTCTTTGCCTGTCAGAAGAACAAACCATTAGCAGTGTATGATATTTTTCCTTCCATCTTACCAATGGAGTGGTTTAGTTATTTTCAAATATGTTATTACGGAATTCAAACTTACATATGTTCTACTGGAAATAAAAAATAGATTTCAAGAAGGCCTCGGATTGGGGCAGGCTACCGGATCATAGACATGTTTACAGAGCCCTATAGGCTCATTCGTCATTGCGAAGTGACAGCTATTCTCATCTTGTATAGTCTCCCTAGGTAATAATACTCCTATATTTGTATCTGGTGCCTATAGTTATATGTCATTCTTGCGCTTCTTGTAATAAAATCAGAAACTGTGTGAATTCAGGTTGTTGACTGGATCTATCCTGGCACATGAGATGATGCATGCATGGCTGCGGCTTAAAGGTGCTTTGCTTAGCAGTAATATTTTAAAATATTTTCTTTCTTTCTTTTTTTTTTTTTTTCAGAAAAAAAAGAAAAGAAAACGGACTTCCTATCCTATATGATCTGAATTACCATATGCGAGTAATTTGTAGGTTATCCAAATCTAAGTCCAGAAGTTGAAGAAGGTATCTGTCAAGTGCTAGCTCACATGTGGTTGGATTCTGAGATTATGGCTGGTTCTTCTAGTAGTAATGTTGCCTCAACTTCATCATCATCATCATCCTCTTCCTCATCTTCGTCATCCTCTGGTCCCGAATCGTCAAAGAAAGGTAAACGGTCAGATTTTGAAAAGAAACTTGGTGACTTTTTTAAACACCAGATTGAGTCAGATACCTCAGCTGCTTATGGAGGAGGGTTCAGAGAGGGGAACAGGGCTGTGCTCAAGTACGGTCTCAAGAGGACCCTTGACCACATTCGGCTTACAGGCAGCTTTCCTTACTGAATTTATATTATAGGTGATTTGCTTTGCCTTTCTCCCACTGAGATAAATATATACATTGGCCCTGTCATACTTAGTTCAAAAAGACCAAAACATTTTACAAATGAAAACACGAGGAGACTCGATAAAAAATAAGTGCTGCCATTTTCTACCGAATTGATGCAAATCATGTGTAATTTTGAGCAGCACAACCCGTATGATGTTTCCATTTATACTTGTGTAATATATAGGAAAAAATGAGTAGGATGAAATTATACATATTTTTACTTTTATTATTAAGATGAAAAATGAATGTGTGTTTGTAAATTATGTGACTGCATAGTTTCTCAAGGATCACTGAAATATTAAACATGAACATGTGCTCTACCTCTTATGTGCATATAGTTTATCGAGTGGAGTACTACATATCACGGGTTAGAATGTGCTTTTGTGTGTTTCTAACACTCCTTGCTCATTAAGCACATTCCACTTCCAAGTCCATAAAGTCAAAACACAGAGTCAAACATAGTAAGAAATATTGACAAACGCTTGAGAATTGAGACTAGATTTTCTTGGTTTTCGAAATATCACGATTGAGCTTAATCCGACATAAGACGGGGTGGAACATTTGAAGACAAAGAAAGTATACTCCTTACTAATTTATATAACTCTTTCTAAAGCTGAAGCTGAGAGCGTATAACCTTGTACGCTCGAGCTATACAATCTCTCTTTCTAGTTAATTCTATTTCTTTATTATTTGTTCTATGACTCATTCGGTTTAATTTACGTTTCCCTTTCCCATTTTATGCATTCCTTTTCAATTTTATCCACCAATCTCCACTATGAGTCTTAACACCCTGCAAAATTAAATTAAAAAGTGGTAATGAAGACGAAAAGTTACTGTAGTAACTTATTTATCTTGCACTTGATGTGAAATTTTTACATTTTTAACATTTTTTTTTTTTTTTTAATATGAGAAAAGTAATTTATGCAATTCGAATTAAATATCTCTTATTACTAATTTAGAGATTGCACTTAATTATCACAACCACCCTGGCCTCTTCTTACGTGCATGCACGTCTCTCATAATTTTGCATCCTAAAAGAATTACGTTAATATATTTGAAAGTGTCTTCATATATATATATATATATATATATATTTTGAATAAGTTTAAAACTATTGAATTTTGTTGTTTCTTTCAAATTTAGTTTTATGATTTGGGATTGATTTAAAAAAAGTAAGACGAGATTATTTTTCGGAGTAGTAATAGTTCTTCTTTGAGTATTAACATATTTAACTATACTGTATTATCTTCTTTTTCTTTTAACTACCGTGGGCATCGTACGGATAAAAGGCTAGTTCAATGAAATAAAGAGAAAGACACTGGACTTTTATCAGGGAGGAGTTGTTAGTACAGCTCAATATTTCATCTGTTTGTTTTATTTTTTTTAATTACATTGTTATTCTTGGTTTTCTCCTTTTAGAAAAAGAAATTATAGTGTCTAAAAGTTGTACTCACCGTGTTTCAAAATATAATTGTATTATTGATTTTGAAAACTTATTAATACAATTTTAAAAATTTTAAACTATTTGAGGAATATTATAAATTATATTTTTTTTTTCAAAACTCAAATAAATTTATGTTAATTTGAATTTAAAATTATTTAAAATTAACATTTAAAAGTCAATAATACTCTTATATAGTATTAAAATAAATTTAATATAAAATTATAAGGAAAACTTAAGTGCTAATAAATACTTATCATAATATTCGTCTTGATCTTTTTGCTATTTGAAAAATTCGGTTTGTTAAATAAAATAAAATAAAATAAAATAGTATTATCATATATAATGAGTCGAATGTTCAACCCTCTCATAATAACATAATATAATTATATTAAAATTAAAATTTATTTTAATTAACATGTCCATCGGAAGATATTTCGACTCTAAATTCTGATCTTTGTAAAATAAAGTAAGTAGTATAAATGCTCTCATGAATTTGTTGAAACAGACCCTTTTAAAGTACCAAAAAAAATCGAAACAAACCCTTTTACCAAAAATAAATAAATGTAAATAAATAAATTATAGAAAGAGACCCAGACCCGAAACCATGGGAATCGATGTATCGCTTTATCGGCTTAAAGAAACGCCTGAACCCAGAATTCGCGACTCTTTGGGCGGAATTAAGGCACCCACCAATTGAACGGATTAGCAATGAAATCACCGTATAATTTGAGGTAAAACCTGTATCTAAAGAGCTCTCTTGTTTCCAACTCCTATCTTTACATCCCAATGCTCCACCGGGATGCATTATAGGTGTTTGATATTTGTTGCAAGAGAACATACCCATATGACAGTCATTTCTGAGTTCAGAGTTTTGATTTCTGCATTATGAAGACATGTTTATCTATGATGCTAATAAGAACATTCTAGGCTTAATGCAATTTTGACGTATGTGATTCTAGTGTTGTATAATGGCTGTACACAGAGGTCTCATAAGAGTTGGAGCTACTTCATTTTTGTCTAGCTTACAACACTCCAACTGCAGTCTGCAGCAGCAGCCTATGTGCCTTAACCAATTCTTTTGCAATTTCTTGACCTTTCAAGCCCATTACTTTTCCAGTAACCCTGGTGTAAATAAGGTCTCTCTTTACCTCCAGCGAGCAAGTCTCATTGATAAAATCCGGATTACCCTCCGGTCCAATTCCCCAGAGTCGCTGGTATCCATTTTGAATGATCCAGCTCTAGATTCCTTTGTTGTCACCAATGCGCTTCGGTCAGCTCCTTCACCAGATTCTGCATTGTACCTGGTTGAAACCCTTAAGAGCATTCCCGAGTTTTCGCATACCCAAAATAGCCTCCATGCATTGGCTAAAATTCTTGCAAAATCCAGTCAAACCGGCAAACTGAAAGCCCTAATTAATGGCATCAATTCTGGCAAGTTCACAAATGTTGCACGTGTCAGCTTTATGGACAGGATGCGGTGGTATGCTGCTGCAGAGGACCTTGATGAGGTCCTTTGTGTCTGGAGTGAGTGGCGACGAGCCTTGCAGAAGCGTCCGTGTACTGAGTCTTATAACATTGTCATGGGACTTTGTGCTCAGACGCAAAAGGACTTTGAGGCCGTGAAGACTTTCTGTAGGATGATCGATGAAGGGGCACTTCCTAATGTGAGGACATACACAGTTATCATTGAACACCTATTGAATTTAGGGAAGTTGAATTCAGCTTTGGAGATTTTCTGTATATTGCCTTCGATGAGGATGAAACGTACATTGAGGCAGTACTCAGCTTTGGTTAGGGCATTCTCTGGCACTGGTCAATTTGACACGGTTAAAACTTTGCTGCATGATATGCGAATTGATGGAATATTGCCAGGTCGAGCGATGCATTCATCCTTGCAGCACATGCAGGAGGCAGGATTTGTTGAGGAGACGGATGAATTGGTTAAAGAAATGTTACCAGATGAAAGAATTAAAAACATAAAATCATCTACATATGATACTGATTATGAAGATGATGACGATTATGGTGACGGAGATCTTGAGTCTGCACATTATGATGCTGATGAGAAAGCAGTACAGTTGAGACCGTGGTTTGATCCAGCTGCTTTGGCAAGTGCCTTGAAGTACTGGAGACCAGAAGAGGTGTCGGCATTGGAAGATGCGAAATTTGTATGGACAACTAGGTTGGTTTCCAAGATGATCAGGAATTTCAGTTCTGCTGAAATAGCTTGGCAGTTTTTCTCTTGGGTTTCTTATCAACCAGAATTCTGTCACGATATTTACACCATATCAAGGATGCTTACCAAGTTAGCTCGTAGTGGGCGAGTCATTTTGGTTGATCAACTCATGTCAAAAGTCAAAAGAGAGGAGATAGGATTGTCATTCAGTACAATCAAATTGATTATTGATTTTTATGGAATTTCAGGGAATGGTGAACCCGCGCTTAAGGTTTTCCAAGCTGTCAAAACACTATGCGGTCCGGTATCAAAAGGGAGTCTTGTGCTATTATATTCATCTCTCTTGAGAACATTAGCCAAGTGTAAGATGCACGCTAAGGCCTTGGATATACTAGATGAGATGATTCTGAGTGGAATTCTTCCAGATATCCAAACGTTTTCCGGCTTGATGCACCATTTTGCCATCCAAGGAGAAATTAAAACTGTGCAGAGACTTTTTGGGATGGTAAGGGAGAGCGGCATAGAGCCCGATGCTTATATGTTCAAGGTTCTTATCCGAGCCTACTGTAAGTGTGAGAGAGCTGCACTTGCTTTGAGGGTTTTTGAGGATATGAGAAATTCCAGTTTGATCCCTGATGCTCCAACAAAGCAATTTCTTGTGAAGAGTCTATGGAAGGAAGGCAAATATAGAGAGGCGGCTGCATTGGAAGAGATGAGTGAGGAGATTAATGATGTTCTTCCACTTGCTTTGCCAGGTCATTTGTATACTGTGAGTTCTGCAGATCTCATGAGAGTGTATAAGATTTATTCTAATAGCTTAAACACTAACTGCTAGAATCATGAGTGGATAACTAAACCAATTTGTAATGCTTAAGTCCATAATTGCATTGGCTTTTCTCCATTTTCTTCAATTTCATCTCATATAGATGACTTAAGAGTTAAATCTTTAGAGGAACAACTCGCCTTCTATTATTTTCTTTTACTTTGGATGCAAGCCTCAGGCTAATCCACCGGCCACTAATCATTGACAGCTTAAACTCTTGATGGTGTGGCAGGAGGGTATCATGAGCTGGTTCTTTTTATTTTTTGTTATTATTTCTTTCTGTCTTCTTTCAATCTTGTTTGTGCACAATTATGCTATATTTTGTATTAGTTATAATGGGGTCATTTAAGATGATATCCCCAACCCAGATGGTATGGTACACTACTGGATTCCTCTAATATAAATTGTTCCATTTTTATTTTTTATTTTTTATTTTTGACTCACAACTACAGGGTATATCTCACACCATAATTTCTTGAAGACTAATTGACTTCCAAAGTTACCTAGTTTTAGTAGACGTTCTCTCTACAGAATCTAATGGTCTGTGCTTGCACGAACTGGAATCCTGCCAACTTGAGGTTCTTATCATGCTGAAACTCCATCTTCTGGCAATTTGTACTGCAACTATGCCTACAAAATGTTTTAATTTAATTTATTTTATTTTCTGCTGCTCATTGACAAAGATCATCCTTTAAATATATATGCAGTATTATGAACTTCTGCATTAAGTTTTAACTCTTGTTTCCAACTAGTCTTCTCAGGACCTTTCCTATAGTATGTTGCTGAAAAGTTAGTTCAAGACTCAAGTAGTTGATATTAAGGCTGCTAGTAGCCTGCTACCCTCTGAATTGCTTGCAAGTTGCAACTAATTTGAATTATAATAGTGGCAACTCTACAATTTGTACTGCTCATCAGGAACCCTAATAAGACGATTTGAATTTTTAAATGTATGTTCCTGTGTATCTTGACAGAGGTTTACAGCATATGAGAATTTAAAATTTCTAATTATCAAGCTACACTTGACATTCTGCTAACTGGTAGGTGAAGCTATAAACATCAGTTCTATGCCGTCCAAACTCAGGCTCTTGTATTAAATAAATCTTTGGAGTTTATCAAGGATTTCAATTGAAAGGGAGTATCAGTGAGAGATAGGAAATTAGTGCTCACATATTTGACAGCATTGGATTTAGCTACGAAATGTATTCATAATATAAGCTAAGCAGGCGAAGAAAACAAAGAGAATCACACTAACCAAAGCTAAAGACGAAACCCCTCAGATTCTTTTATAGAATAATTAGAAACGAAAACATCATGCTAAGAATGATAAACCTTCGATTAGGACCCTGAAAACAACCTCCTTCTATCTAGTAAATAACATAAAAGGAAAGATTGATATCCTGAAGTAAACAAAAATGGCAACCCCTCTTCTCTTTTTCCTGACGTTCTTCATTTGTGCCTCCTATGTCTCTGCTCAATCATCTGATGCTACCACAGATTTCTCGTGCTTCTCAGACTCGCCCGTTTCCTGTGAAACATATCTGACTTACCGTGCCAGGTCACGTGATTATATGGACCTAGGGAAAATATCCGACCTGTTTGGCGTCAGCCTCTTGAATATTGCTAGATCGAATAACCTGTCATCTGAAAATGCATCACTCATGCGAAACCAGCTCTTGCTAATTCCTGTCACCTGTAACTGCAACGGAACACGGTATTTCTCCAATGTCACCTATCAGATAAAAACAGATGACAGCTTTTATTTCGTTTCAATCTCTGCTTTCGAGAACCTCACCAATTATCACGTGGTTCAAGAAATGAACCCTGCACTAAATCCAACCACATTGAAGGTTGGTATGGAAGCGGTTTTCCCCATGCTCTGCAAGTGTCCTAATAAGACCCTTCAAGGCAAGGGAATCCGATATCTTATTACATATGTATGGCAACCAGGTGACAATATCGTGTCCGTAAGTTCTATGTTTAAGGCTTCGTTTGTTGATACTCTTAGTGAGAATAATTATAGAAACTTTACGGCTGCTGTTTGTCATCCAGTTTTGATTCCTGTGTCACAGTTGTCAGTCCTACAAAATTACTCCTCTCCAGCTGGAAAACACCAACATAAACAGCAGCATATTTTATTTGCAATTTTAGGCACGACTGGAGCTTTGTTTGTTTTCCTTTTGTCGAGCTTGTTTGTCTGTATTCATCGCTTATGCAGAAAAAAGAGGATGGAGCAAAATTTTTCTTATTCAGAATTTGCTGATCTTATTCAAATGAAGAACTTGTCAAAGGATGAAAGTTTTGAGCCTAAGAAGACCATTCAGGGTAAGTTACTGCCTGGGGTTCCAGGATATTTGGACAAGCCAGTAATCTACGATGAAAAAGTGATTATGGAGGCAACGATGAATTTAAGTGACCGGCATAGGATTGGGGGATCCGTGTACAGAGCTATGATCAATGGACAGGTCTTTGCTGTGAAGAAGTCCAAAGATGTTACTGAGGAATTAAAGATATTACAGAGGGTAAATCACGCGAATTTGGTAAAGCTAATGGGTATCTCGTCTTTTAATAATTCAAATTGCTTCTTGGTTTATGAATATGCTGAAAATGGGTCGCTCGATAACTGGTTATTCCCCAAATCGTCCTCATCTTCTTCAGGCTCTGTTGTATTCCTCACTTGGACTCAGAGGTTGAATGTGGCATTAGATATCGCCAATGGCCTGCAATACATGCATGAACATTCTCAACCGAGCATAGTTCATGGAGATATACGGACGACTAACATTCTTCTCAATTCAAGATTTAAGGCAAAGATTTCAAATTTCTCCACGATTAGGCCTGCTTCAAGTTCTATTCAGCTAAAGGCAGACATTTTCGCTTTCGGGGTTATTCTTTTCGAGTTACTTTCTGGAAGAAAAGCCATGGAAGCAAGTGAAAATGGTGAAATTGTGATGGTATGGAAGGAAATGAGAGGGGTACTTTCGGAAGTTGAAGAGAAGAAAGAAGAGAGATTAGCAAGGTGGATGGACCAAAACTTGGAAAGCTTTTACCCCACTGACGGCGCTATTAGCTTGGCAGCCCTAGCAGCGGCTTGTACATCGGAGAAATCTTCAGCTAGACCTAGTATGACGGAGAATGTCTTCAACCTCTCGTTTCTCACCCAATCATCTCCTCAGATGTATGAAAGGTCTTGGACTTCGGGATTAGGACTAGAAGAAATTTCACAAACGCAAAGCATCAGTCCGGTCGTAGCTCGTTAATGTATGTATCATTTGCTAAAGCTTTCAGCAAGTACTTCCCCTTTTTGTATTACTTTCTTTTTTAGGAAAGAGCAAGTGCTTTCAGAAAGCACTGCAAAGTTGCAGTGATGAGTGATGACAATGTAAGAAAAGGATTTGAAATCGTGTACAGAACTCAATGTGTAATGTAATTACATCTGTAATTTTTGATGATACAAGTTTTATTTCATCACTGGAACCTACAAGTTTTATTTCATCACTGGAACCATTCAAATATATACTTATTCTTGAAATGCATAAGCGCACCAATGAAAATTTTAAAAGGGTAGCTACGTAGCGCACAACGGAAAGAGTCTTCTGTAAATAGAAGATTTTAAAAAGGGTAGCTACAGAGTGCATAACTGAAACACTCTTTCTATAAGAGTGTAAATCTTACCCTCCACATACCCTGCAATCAGGTTAATCATACTTAAAAATCAGCAATACAGTCACATATACAAGAATTCTGGTTTCTGGGCATCTAGTTGAATCATCATTAGAGTTGAAACGACTTCAGACATGCTTAATCTCCTTGATGGTTCTAACGCCAAACAAGCTATGGTTAGTTTCGTCATCCGTAGTCCAAGCTCAGATTGATCAATGATGTAACCAAGTGGATGCTTAATTTGCAGACGTGGGTCTGTGAGATCCTTAAGCTTAGTTTCAGCATCGCTTTTATCCATAATTTCAAGTACTAATTCAGATAGCACAACTTCTTCTCCTTCCTGCTTGAAAATAGCTCCTTTTCCTGTAATCAGTTCAAGAAGAACAATCCCGAAAGCATAAACATCCATCTTTGGTGTCACCATGTTGGCTTCTAAGTACTCTGGTGCCTTGTAGCATTTTGTCTCAGTAGTAAAATTCACATAGGAATTTCCATTTTCGCCACAGTCTGAAGATCTTACAGGGCTGAAGTTTGCAATTTTGGCCCTCAGATCTCTATTGAGTAAAATATTGCTACTACTGATGTCCTTGTGCACATTTGCTGGATTTGTGAAGTTATGCAGATAGAGGAGTCCATTAGCAACATCCAAAGCTATACGAATTCTGCAACTCCAACTCCCAATTTCTGGGCAATTTGTTTTCCTAAGCCATTCTTTTAATGATCCATTCTCCATGAGCTCATAGACAAGATACAAATCCTCACGATGTTCACACACACCATAAAGGCCGACCAAATTAAAATGGTTGATCATTTTAAGAATTTTCACCTCTTTCGAAACATCTGTTCTCATCTTCTTAATTGCCAACATCTTCCCATGACGAACCCCGTGATAAACGGAGGCCCCCAATCTGTTTTCAGGGCTGAAATTTTCGGTTGCCTCCTCTAGTTCATCAAATTCATAAACTTTAAAGTAATCTTTATCAACCTGAGCGATTCTAACACGAAGCTGTTGTGGTAATACCCATTTCCTTTTGCTACATGTAAACAATTTCGCTTTATTTCTCTTGTAACGCCAATATATCAAAAGCAGAATGAAACAGATTACACTGACAGAAAAACCGGTTCCAATCCCAATAAATACTCCCTTATTTGACTTTCTGTTCATACCCTCAGGACCAGATGGTGGAGAAGGAGATTGGAGTTTGGTTCGAAAGCTCGAAGGCTCAGTTACCAATGGAATTAGAACAGTTGTTAATTTATAAACAGTTGGATCTTCTTCAGAGAGCTCATTTGCGTACTCTACACTTGTAGTAGTTACATTAAAACTATCACTAATTTGTGAAATAGTTTCATCACCAGAAATTGTGTAAGTCAGCAAAAAATTTATGCCATTTCTATTTTGATTCCTTGTTGGACAAGCACATCTAAGTGGTACCTTCAATTTGGTACCAGTTTCCAATTCTAATTCATTATAACTATTCTGGTGTTTTAGCGAATCACACGTAGATAGCCCCTGATATGTGTTTCTTGCGATTGTGTAATATGTGTCAGGGTCAAGAGTATTGTAAGAGGTGTCAGCCTGATAATACTGACCTGAACATGAACAAGTAACAGGAACAATCACCTCAACATCTGGAGTCAAGATTGTGGAGTTTGAGAATTTGTTGATTCTAGAAATCTCTGACGAATTAGAAGATAAGAGGTTTGAAATGGCAGTGACTGAATTATAAGGAGGTTGAGGTCTGAATATCAGGAAGGATTTGCAGAAGCGCTTTTTGCCATTGCAGGTGTAAAGAAAAGCCGGAGATGGACCTGATTCATCTGTGTTATTGCAGTTCCAAACTGAAGTCCCTGAATATAATTGTTGGGAATTGAAACATGGAATTAACAGGCCAAAGAATATGAAGAAACCGAGTAGAAAATGATACATAGTGAACTATTTTCTTGAAGAGAGTTAATGGCAGACGAGAGTTTTGAAGCTATACTATCAGATTTGATGATTAGAAAAGGTATGCAACACCAGCAATTTAGAATCAATGTCTGTATTTTCTTATTAAAATTAATTATAATCCAAATTGTAGTCGCAATATTTGACTTTAATGAGCCTACCTATAATGTCTTCTTCCAAAACCTACTCCATTTCGCAAATAAAACCCAGATTTCTGATGTCAACTTATTATTAGAAAATTATGTTCAATAAACAAAACTAGGGATTTTTTTTTTTTTTTAAAATTTTTCTCATGGAGACACAGTATTGTCAAGCGAACAATTTCCAGACTGAGCCAAGTCCAAAAGACTACCATTTAAGAATGAAGAGGAATCTAAAAAGTCTTCATTTATGTTTTATTAAAAAAAATTGCTAATGATGCGAACGGCTGAACTAAAACGCAGCTTGAATAAAAAATTAAGCCGCCTCCATATGATTCTTGTTCAAATATTTTTGCAAACAAATCGTCTAAGAGAAGTTTCATGTTAGCATCTTGAATATTGTAAGGTGTAACATTGATCACCTTCTACCTTGTTTACTTTCATTTAATTTGCAGGTATCTTTAACCAAAATATCAGAACTTCAGAAGTTTTGTCCTTTCAGGATTTAATAACAAGAAGCGTATTACGATACAGTTATTAATAGTTTAACTCAAATTCTGGGAGTCAATTTCCATTGATCGTTGTGAATATTCCTTATATCAGACACATAAATTTAGAGCCTATATAGTGAAACTTATGTTCAAGTACAGTCCATTCTAATATTACGATACCCAGGCCCGTTGGAGCTTGAAAAATGCAAGGAAAGGAAAATGAGTATACCGTGTGAAAAACATACTACTATATATTGATGAACATGGTTCAATTACGTACTTCTTAGAAATCTAAAAATCTAAAATCAACAACAATGGTGCAGCAAACAGATTGTGCAGAGACTCCATTATTCTGAAACGCTAATGGATTTTTCTCATAAGTTTAATTATGCACCCAGTTTTCCCATCCCTAGTAAAATGAAGCATTTGGAGTTCTTGTGAGATTCTGCACAATCTCATCCATGTCCGGGTGATCCCATGGATTTTTCTTAATGCAGCTCTCAATCAGCGTGACCACAAATAAGGCAAGATCCGCGTGATAATTCCCATGTAGAGAAGGATCCATGAAGTTCCTCAAATTCTCCATGCCACCTTCCTCACTTAGCATGGGGATTAGTACATCACTTAAGTCTACGTTTACTCCTCGATACAGGACAGAAACTTCTTTCCCACTAAGTATTTCGAGCATAAGAAGCCCAAATGAATAAACACCAAGATCTGGAGAAATTATGCCATTCGTCAAATACTCAGGAGCCAGGTAACCTTTTGTTCCCACTATGTTCCACGTCAGAACAAATTGACCCCCCTCCCAATCAGCCGACCTTGCTAAGCTGAAGTTAGCAATCTTTGCCTTATAATCACTATCAAGAAGAATATTACTGCTCTTAATATCCTTGTGCACATACGGAGGGGAAGCAAAGCAATGGAGATAGTTGAGCCCTCTAGCTACATCTAAGGCAATCTTTATCCTCTGACTCCAAGTCAGATACTTCTCAAATTTTTTGTTAAAAATCCAGTCGCTTAAGGGTCCATTTACGGAATACTCATAAGCAAAGTACCAGTTTTTGCCATTGAAATGAACGCCTCAAAGCCGGATAAGGTTCAAATGGTTGATCTTGTTTAGTAAATTAATTTGCTTAGCCACATCTCCATCGACTTGCTTAATAGCAGCAAAATCCCCATTCACTTTCCCACAGTAAACTGATCCCTTCATCAAACAACTTGGACTAAAATTATCTGTAGCACATTGAAGTTCCTGAAAAGTACATACTTTGAGGGATTGAGCTATAATAGATACTTTGTCAAGGAATTCAGATATTTCTTCCTCCAACTTTTCCTCAGTTGATTCCTCTTGCGCCTCGAAGCTTTCTGAGACAACTATTGGATCTACTTTCTTCCTACTTCTACAAACGAACATGCAGAAAATAACTGCTCCAGTAACCGATAAAACCACAAGACCTCCAAAAGGACCTGCAACAACATATACCCATGTTTTATTTGAGTTGTTACTACCTTGAGGACCAGATGGTGGTGGAGGAGGATGGATTTTGATTCAAGAGCCCAAAGGCTCAACTAGCAATGGAATTAGAACAGTTTTTGATGCATAAACAGTTGGATCATCTTGTGAGAACCCATTTGCATCTACACTTGTACTACTAACATTAAAACTCTCACTAATTTGTGCAACAGTTTCATCACCCATAATCACGTAAGTCAGCAGAAAATTTACTCCATCCATACTTTGATTTCTTGTTGGACAGGCACATCTTAGCGGGTCCTGAAATTTGGTACTAATTTCAAAGTATATTTTTTCTCCATTGTCGTGTTTTCGTAGTGAATCACAAGTAGTTAGTCCCTGATACGTGGTTCTTAAAATTTGATAATAGGTGTCATCTTCATGAGCAACATAAGAAGTTTTAGCCTGATAGTGTTCACCAGAACATGAACAAGGGACAGGAACATGTAAGCAATAGATCGTTTATAAACATAATCATAGATAGATTTAGAATACTTGAAATAGTAAGAAGTAATCTTACATACCTTGTCTGGAATCCATAGCAGTAGAACTGGCAGCGGAACTAAGTTCTACTCTCTTGATCCCTACCGTATGCTGGCATGATGAGAAGATCCTTATGCCTTTTCTTTATGAGTCTGAGAGTCTATCTCTCTATAAGGCGTTCTTGTGCTTGTGTGGATCAAGAGAGACGACCTAGTCCTTTATATATATAACCTTATAAACAAGTTAATGGGGCCCACTTATCATAAGCCCATTAGTTTATTTCATAACCCACACTAACCAGCCCATATTCATAATAGAGTCCATAAGTTACACTTTATTAGACTTACTGATTGCAATATAATTAAACGCAATTAATTATAATTTTATATAAATATAATATTATAAAATATAATATTACAGAACAATCACTTCGATATCTGGACTCGAGATCGAGGAGTCCAAGATTTTGTTGATACGAGCGAGCTCTAGAGGGTCTGAAGAAGTGAGATTTGAAATGGAGCATAAGGAGGTTTAGGTCTGAATATGAGGAAGGCTTTGCAAGAGTGCTCTTCGCCATTGCAGGTGTAAAGAAAAGCTGGAGACGGACCTGATTCATCGGAGTTATTGTAGTTCCAAACTGAAGTCCCTGAATATAATTGTTGGGCATTGGAAGATGCAGTAAACAGGCCAAAGAATAGGAAGAAACGGAGTGGAAAGTGAAACATGGTGAACTATTTTCTTGAGCAGAATCAATGGCAGATGAGAGTTTTGAAGCGATAATAATCTTAGTTTTGATGATTAAATCATTTGCAAAATCAGCATCATAGTTTTTACCTAGCATTTTCTGATGAAATAAATTATAGGGGTAGTACCCAAATTGACTTTAATGAGCCTATGACAAATTGACAATGTCTTTCCCCCAAAATCAACTCGCAAACAAAACCCAGATTTTTAATATTATCAAGTTTCTTATTAGAGAATCATCTTCAATAAACAAATGATTTTTCCCGCGTATTCTCAAGTGAACAATAACTGGACTGGGGCACTGAGCCTACCAGAGACTACACATTTAGGAATGAAGAGCAACCTCCAAAGTCTTCAGCTATGTAAAAAAATAAAAAATAAAGCTCATGACGTGTACAGCTGAACTAAAACGCAACGGAATAATCAATAAAGTGGTCGGCCGAAAGCGAGAGAATGCCATATAGCATATAATATTGTGCGATGTGTGACCATAAATTTCGTGTTCATACTACTGAAACAAATTACCAGAAATTCTTAAAAGAAAATAAATTAGTGTTTCCGAGCGAGAACTTTCAACCTAGCATCTTGAAACTGTAACATTGATCATCTTTTATTTTTCTTTGATGTATCTTTAAAGTTTAAACATAGGAAGATATAATTTTGGTATTTCATAACCAGTCTACAGACAAGTAATTTTTATGTCAAAACTGTCATATTAATTAACCTCAATGCTAGTTGATCTAATATAATCAATCATGCTCTAGAAGTCAATTCCATTGATCACTGTGAAATTCCAATCAGACAGAAAAGCATCAAATTGAAAAAACATATAGATTTATGCACTAACTTTGTTACCCTGAAGCGCTAATGGAAAAACCCAAAACAAGTGAACTAATCAATGTTCTTCTGAGATTCTCTACAATGTCATTCATGTCCGGGCGCTCCGATAGATTTTTCTTGATGCAACTCTCAATCAACCTGACCACAGATAAGGTAAGATCCGCAGGATAATCCCCTAGAGAAGAATCCATAAGTCTCCTCAAATTCTCCATGCCATCTTCCGCGTGAAAAGTGGGAATTAAAACTTCGCATAAGTCTGTGTTTACCCCTTCGTACAGCAAAGAAACCTCTTTCCCAGTAATTATCTCCAGCATAAGAACCCCAAATGAATAAACATCACGTTCCGGAGAAGTCATATCCTCTTCCAAATACTTAGCCAACATTTCTGGATCGAAGTTAGTAATTTTGGCCCGAAAATCACTATCAAGAAGAATATTACTGCTCTTAATATCCTTGTGCACATACGGAGGGGAAAAATGGCAATGGAGATAGTTGAGCCCTGTGGCCACATCTAAGGCAATCTGTACCCGCTGACTCCACGTCAAAAACTTTTGATTGCTACTTTTGGTATAAATCCAGTCGCACAAAGGTCCATTCACTGCATATTCGTAAACAAGATACCAAAATCCATCATTGTAGCAAACGCCTGAAAGGCTAATAAGATTGGAATGGTTCATCTTGCTTAGTAAATCAATTTCCTTGGACACATCTCGACCGATTTTCTTGATAGCAACAAAATCCCCATTGATTTTCCCACGGTAAACTGATCCCCTAATCAAACAACTGTGACTAAATTTTTCTGTAGCGGATTGAAGTTCGTCAAACGTATAATCTTTGAGGGATTGAGCTATACTAGATACACTGCCAAGGAACTCAGATTTTGCTTCCACCTCCTGTATCGCACAACTTTCTGAGGCACTTACTGGATCAAATTTCTCAAGGAACTCAGATTTTGCTTCCACCTCCTGTATCGCAGAACTTTCTGAAGCACTTACTGGTTCAAATTTCTTATGGATCTCAGATTTTGCTTCCACCTCCTGTGTCGCAGAACATTCTGAGACACTTACTGGATCCAATTTCTTCTTACTTCTACAGAAAATAATGGCTACAATGACAATAAAAACAAGACCTCCAAGACCTCCAAGGACTCCAGCTACAACATCTTCCCGTATTTTCTTTGACTTTTTCTTCGACGAAGGGGCATTTGACGGTGGTGGCGGCGGATTTAATATTTGATAACTTAACGGTGGGTTCCGGAGAGGAACAAGAAGGGTAGTGAAAGGATATATGACAGCATGATCTTCCGATAGCCGATTTGCCTCAAGTGTCCTTCCAGTGTCCACTCCAAACTTGTTACTTATAAGCCGAACATTTTGTCCCGAACTGACTATGTAACTTAACAGATAATTCACACCAACACCAGTTTGGTTCTTAGTTGGACAAGCACACCTCAAAGGAACTATAAGCCTCATACCAGGATATAAATTTATAGTAGTGCGATTATTATTTTGAGCCAGGAGAGCTTGACAGGTTGACAGGCCTTGAAAAGTGTCGTTTGAAATGGCGAAAAAAGTTGTATCCTGAGCCTGAACAACGTAAGTCGTGTTTACTTGGTAGTACTGACCAGAACAAGAGCAGTTGACAGGAACAAGAACCATCTGGTTTGTGTCAAATGTCGCATCCTCGGGAACTGAATTGAGACGTGATAACTGGGATGGATCAGCAGCCAACAAATTCGAAATGGAAGAAACTGAGGTGAACGGAGGTTGAGACCTGAAGGTGAGATAAGCTTGGCAGGTAGGGGTGATGCCATTACAGGTATATCCGAGATCAGAAGTGGAATTGTCCGGGCTGGCGCAGGTGGGTGCCTTGGTATAAAACTGTTGAGCATTGATCGAAGAAGAGGAGATTAGAGAAATGAAGAAGACATAGATGAGATGCATATAATCCATGACAGAGGATCAAACTTGAGGAGGATGAACATGGCATATAGGAGTTGTACGTAAAACCAAGAAGAAGAATTCTAAGGTAACATGCCCCATGGTATGCTCAGTTGATCATCAAACTTACATCGTATAAGGATGAATTTAGCTAATCCATGACCTATTTATCTCATATTCATTACTCTTGAAAGTTGGCTTTCATCAGAAATGTTTATTTTCAGGAGACTTTCTGTTTCCTTTCCTAATCATCGTCATTAACAAATTGATTAAATAATACTGTTAATGTTAATATCATCCTGTCCCCATCAGCGGAGAGTACTGAGTACTTTGATGGACCACCAGTTCCGTGCCGTAGTTAATTGGTAAATAATACTTCTTCCCATTTAACAAAAAGATTTCTATTACAAGTAATTCATGGTCTAATTTATAAAAAAAATTTATTTAACAAAATAATGTCATTTGTCGATAATAAACGCATATCCTTAAATTTTTCATCACGAACTATCATGTTACTATAATGCATATAAAGGTAAAAATAAAAATAAAAATATATGAGACCATATGGACTCATTTTGAGAAATTGATTGAGTATTAAACATGATCAACCATATGACAAGAGAGAAGAAAAAAACAATACTCTTATATGTTCTAACTTTAAAGACTTTAAAAAAACATAGTTTTTAAAATGTTATATTAGTGGGCTAACTCTCATACCATTACCAACCAAGTCCACTATGTTTTTAAAAGTTGTTTTCAAAATGTCATATCGGAGAGTTAACTGTCATAACATAACTAAGTCTATTAGTACATCACAGATTTAATATGAAATTTTAAGTTATTAAATACTTTTAATCATAAATGTATCATTATGAAAAAAAAAACAAAAAAAATATAACACAACCGCCACAAGACTGCAACTTACATTCCCAATTACTAAATGTAATAGTCCTATAATTATTATATATTATTAGACAAAAGATGCCGCCGACGACGTTGTCACGTAGTCCATGAGCCAGTCCGTCAGGTGTGACGGCAAATAGGACAAATCCTAAATGCAGGGGGGAATAAGTTAAGCCGTCGGCTGTGAAAGTGAGAAGTAAGAAAAAAAACAAATCATCTGAAAATTTACATGATTAATTAGTTACACAGGAGGGCTGCAATGATAATTTTTCATTTACAGAACTCCGATCATGCATTGTATCTGATACACTAGTTGCAGTTGGCGTCACCATATAATTCTGTAAGATTTTAAAACCCAAAAAATTTGTTATTTATTTATTTTTAATAAATAAATTTATTTTACGTAACATAAGATATAAATTATAAGTCATGTATAATTAAAATTAAAATTATTTTTAATTTTAAATAAAAATGAACATATTGTTCTAGTATATTGTGGTTTACTGACTTTGATAACTTGTCTTAGTCATATTAAGTGGAGACTTTATTTAGTGTGTATTTTTTAGTGCATAAAATAGGATCGTTATGAACAATTATTTATTTAAAAACCATTATAATAAATAATTTACTCATTGATATTAATATTAATTTGTAATGACTCTTAATCCTAAGGAAATAATGAGCTTAATATTGTAGTGTATGTATCTTTGATATTTCAATGAGTGAGATTTTATTTTATATATAATCAATACATCGATGTGTCGGATAACATATATTATAATATTAGGAACATTTATTTTCAAGATAAAATTCTACAAATTTAATATTAATATCCCCTTGAGATAATTTATTGATTAATCACTTGAAACTTGGCCAAATATTTTAGTAATGTAAATCACTAAAATGTTGATTTAATTGTTAAACCAATTAGTGATCAAAAGGTTATAAATTATGTACTTAAGGATATAAGAAATAAATATAGTAGATAACGGTATTTATTTCCTACATATATTTATGGATATTAATGTAGAAGGGTTTATTGCAAGATACTAATAGTGTTAAATGATTTAATAAATTAATTTTAATTCTATTAATGCTAGAGTGTAATTATAATTATTTAGTAGAATTAATTATAATTGATATAATTCTATTTTCTTAAGTCTACGTTTACTCCTATAAAATACTGTATTATACGGTATTAGAGTAGTCCTCAAATTGACTCTAATGAGCCTGCCTATGACAAATTGACAAATGTCTTTTCCCCGAAATCAACTAGCAAATAAAACCCAGATTTTAAATATTGTCGACCCTCCTACCAGAAGATCACCTTCAATAAACAAATGAATTTTGAACAATCTCCGGAGAGCCTACCAAAGGCTAGACATCTAAGGATGAATAGGAATCTTCAAAGTCTTCTGTTAGGTATGAAAAAGAATTGCTCATGACGTGAACCAGCTGAACTGAGACGCAGCGGAATAATAAAAAAAAGTGGTCAGCTTAAACGAGAGAAGGCCACATAGCATTTAACATGACGCTATGCGCGACCATAAATTTCGTGTAAAATACGCTTGAGTTTTGTCTCAAATTCTTGTAAATTGGATCCGTTTGTTAACTTGAACAAAAATAAATTTGTGGTGAAAGAAAATAAAAATTTAATTAGTTGGGGGCAAGAGCTGAGACGGATATGCTAATGTCCGTAGCCCCCAATTAATCCTCACCCTTTATGCATGAACGCAATTCTTATTAGTTTTTCTCATCTTAGCGGATTTTGTGAGATTAGGAGGTTCGATGTATTATTTCGATATAGTAATATCCTGCCTCTCACTCATGATTTTTCCCAATTTGAGTTTCCACATAAATTCTTATGTGTTTATCTATTTATTTACGTTTGATTTTTGTGTTTGTTATAATTTTGCTGTAACAAATAC
>JAUMHB010011668.1:0-16410 GCA_032359685.1 Pittosporum tobira
GAATCTAAGAAACCTATTACCATAAGAAACCTATTACCATAATAATAATAATACATTTAACAAAACTATCAACATGTTAATAGTGAAATTGATGAAAAGTCAAAATTGCCAATTAAAAAAAAATCTTACCATGACCACGTTAAGCCCGTTTAATTAATCAAACTTAACACTATTGATATTAAACATGTAATCGGAGGGTTGGTCTTGGCAACAAGAAAAGTTAAAGGACTATATTGTATATTGCATTATAAATGTTGGACTTCCCTGAATATTAGCACAAAGAAAATACTTGGTCGTACAACGGAAAACAACTTTAACAACCACAAGACAGAGAAATTATCTCGTCCAAGTGACAAAACACACATTCAAGGCCACGTATGTCCCAAACTATTTGCATCTTAAATTCTTACTGTTTTTAATATTAAGAACTAATAACTAGCTATAACTGTGCAGATCAATAATTATAAGAAAAAACAAGTTGAGCACATAAGGAAAATATGGCAAGCTTGAAAATAAAAGCGCCAATGTTCTGCAAATCCGTTCGTTCTGGAGCTGGTGCAGTGAAAAATGCATGGAGCCCTAGAAGTTTTGCTACAGCTACAAGACCTTTGCAAAAAGTGAGTTGCAATTTCATTGGTGTTACTTAACTCCATCTGTCCCGAATTAAATGTTCTACGTACTTTGACTTTCGGTGTTAAATTGGCCATTTTTAAGTAGTTCAGAATATTTATTGAGATTTTTGAAATTATAACATTAGGGTTAGTAATCCATTCTACGTAGTTTCATATGGCTATCTCTACCTATATTTTGAACAAAATGTGTGACGACTTGGTGCTGAAAATAGTCAGTTTGACAACACAACTCAAAGTATGACTTTTATTCGATTAATATAAAAATCCTTACATTTTGTTTCAATGACATCAACACAAGGGCAAAACAGATAAAGAGGTAGAAGAAACTTGCGAAGAAGTAACTGAAGCTGCAGGGTTCGTTAAAGAAGCGGCAAAAGCTGTGAGTCTACACTTCTTTCCTTAATTGAAACACAAAAGCATTATTTGTTATACAAAAAAAATAAAAAAAAAAATCTTATTACTTTACATATTTTTCCCATGAAAACAATATCTAGCCGAGTCAGACTTTTGGAGATGGCAAATTTGGGAATTACCTGATAACTAAAATAAATATGTTGTACTTTTAAGAAGAAAAAGATATAATCTTGTATTTTCGATGAGTAATAAACCAATTAAGAAGGAGTAGTATGTAGTTTCAGTACATTTCATTTTATGATTATGTGCCTACTTCTTAATTTTGTTCTTGGCAATTAATATGGGAGCTGCTAAACAGGTCAGCAGAGTAACCAAAGAGGTTGGGAAAAAAATCTCAAAAGGTGCTGATGAAGTTGTGAATGAAGCAAAAGATGCCGTCATTAAACCTGCTAAAGAAAAACTCAGCGAAACTGCGCAAGAAAAGATGAAGGAGAAAATTGTCAGCAAGTAATGATAAAGTAGTTTGGTTTTTCCTTTCTTTCAAGGATTTGATAAATGTCTGCAGATTAAATCATAAAATGTTTGTAGCCCTTTTTGTATAATGTCTCATTTCATCAGATACCATGGTGTTTTTTTTCCTGTAATTGCTTCTTTACTATGAACCTTTTTATTTTACTGAAATACCCCTCAAGTCAATTATATTTGCATATACCATCGGATATTTAGCTCGATGTATGGCGCAAAAAAAGTAAAGAAAATTATAGTGAAATAATGACTAAAACACATAAAGTTAATAAATTAAAAAAAAAAATTGCTTTTAAAGAGAAAAAAATATTGAGTCACCAAAGATGTAAATATTTTTATTTATTTCTGTTCATTTTTTGTTTTAACTAATTAAATGTTATTGTTATTATATTACTTTCTCTATACCAAAATATTGACTAAAACACATAAAGTTTGTAAATACCTAACCTCATACTTTTTGAGACGGATGGAGTATTCATCCTTTCCTCCATCTCAAATTTATTTTTGACATCAAATTTATATGTGGTTTATAACATTTATTTTTCCTTTTCTGTGGTTTTTTTTAAAGTTTTTTTTTCTTTTTTTAATTAAATATTCTTGTTATTATATTACCTTCTCTGTCCAAAAGAATGACTAAAACGCATGAAGTCTGTAAATTAAGAAAAAATATTTTTAAAGAGAGAAAAATGTTAAGTCACGGAAAATTTTGACTCACGAAAAATGTGAGTATTCCTATAAAAAAAAATTATATCAATTAAAAATAAAATAAGTTTAGGGACATGCCTCCCTTTTTCTCACTCTGGTTTTTTTTTTTCACCAATTATTCTTGCTATCATACTATCAATTATTTTCTCTATCCCAAAAATATAAATACTTTTGACCTCTATTAGATTAAGTTTTAAAATTTTAAATTATAATATAAATTTCAAAATTTTCAAATTTTAAAAATAGTAGTACTTTATATGTAACTTAGAACATTCATTTTGACATCATTAAAGATAAAATAAATTTAGTTCAAATTTTAGTTTAAAGATTCATCAATGTACTACATCCAAACAAAGAATTGCTTTTTACTTTATAAAATTATATCTAAAATGAAAATTCAAAAATAAGTGATCAAAATATTATGTTATTTTATATTTCTTAGTTCAGGAGAAGAAAATTTTAACTTCTTTCCTGAAATAAATTTACAAATTTAAGTTATTTTGCTAAGTTTAGAGGAAAAAAATGTAACTTGTAGTACTTTTTTAGATAGTTTATAAAATCCATTAATATATGAGTTAAATCAAATGAATGACATAGTTTTTAGCCTAGAAAATGTAAATTATTAAACTATTAAATTATCTTTTTATATATTTTCATTTTAAAAAATATTTTTTTTAAAATTAAAATAATTATAACAAGTACCACGCAAAAGCGTGTGGTTATTACCTAGTATGTGTGTATACATGTGTGTGTGTGTGTGTGTGTGTGTGTCAATTGCCTTGCTCATGCACTCTTTCTAGATAATAATTGTTGGACTTTGGCCCAAATTGTGCTAGGATCGGAGTTCATACCAACATCGGCCCATGTATGATGCAATAAAGATAATACATGAAGATTATGATTTCTTTATATTTTAGTATTCATCGAAAGTTTTTTATATATTTTTATTTGCAATATAGCCTAGTCCAGTAGTTTAGTTTAATATATTATTATATTAATAAGTTGATTTAGAATAGGATTATATTTGTAGAATTAGAATTTGAGTTTAATTAGAATTTGATTTGTTACTACTATCCCGAGATACATTTGGAATTTTATTATTTACTTTTTCAAGTAAGATTAGTTTTATTTGGGTATCTATAAATACCCTCTCGTATTATGTAATAAACACAATTCAATTGTTATTACTTCAATATATTTGTTTTATGTTTGAGAATTCATCTTATTCCTTGTTTATACAAGAACACTATCAATCCTTGGAGTTTGAAAGCAAAACTCAATTGTTTTCGACTAATAAGTTTAACTAATCACCTATTTCCATTGCGTCAATTGGCATTAGGGCTTGGATAATTGTATCCTATTAGGCATATTTGCCATTGTGTTCAAAACCAACCCCAAGGTCAGCCTTAGGTAATTTATTTTTTTCTCTTTATTCAAAAAAAAAAAAGAAGAAGAAGAACGTTTATCATCCACGCTCTAGATCCCCATATAACAGTCATTTAGCGCCACTACTATATGTTTTGCATCGCGCCTCACCATCAGTTCCACAATATCAATTCCAAAATTTTAAAGTTACCAGTAACAGGGAGAGACATACAACCTCTTCGTCGCCATCGACATTATCTTTTGATTCTCTTGATTGGATATGATTTCTATCGGTGCGTTGTTATCAATATAAAAGCTATAATTCGTGTACAAGCTTGTTATTTGTGATATTATGAAAGAAGAATATTATACTCCGAGACTTCTCCAAACAAATGACTTGTGACCTAAGTCTAATTTTTATACTTATATTCGTCAAGGCTCTAAGGCATATAAAAATTATAATTGATTACATGAGTCATACCAATATAGTTTCACCCAATTTTTTAGAAGAGTTAAACATCTTGTCTGAACCTATTTGGTGTCCTTTTGAGATTCCTTGGATTAATAACATGTCCATCACAGTCACTCATCAATGTGTTGTTTCAATTAAATTTTAAAGTTATACAATTGATGCACTGTGCTATGTTTTGCCTATGGATATAGCATCTATCTTGTTACGTTGGCCATGGTTTAATGATAATCATGGTGATTATTTTTCTCATGATGGTGATGTTTATAATTTTTATTGTGGAAATACAAGAATTTACTTTGTATCCTCACCAACCTAAAAGGAACACTATTGGCAAACCTCGACAACTTAAAGTCGAATTAGAAAAGTACAAGATTGATGGTTGTGAATAGGTGGAGTACATTGTTACAACTTGTGGTTCTATTCAGTTTATTAATACGCCAGATGTTGTACCGGATTCCAAAGAGAAATCTAACTCGAGAGTTACAGTTGATGAGTTTCCTAGTTAAGAGGTTGGACCAAAAAATATTTTTGAGCATAATCAGTTTGAGATTGATACTAATACAGTTATAGAGCCAATTCAGCTTGAGACTAATACTACCACCATTCTCGGGACACTTGTTCTTCCGGAGGTTAAAGATAATTTCACTATTTTGGATTCTCCACCTTTATTTGATATATATCCCAAAAAAAGTGTCTGATTTAGAGATTTCGGGTAAGGTTCCTGATAATATAGTGAAAAATAAAGCAACATTGGAGACCAAGGGAGCTAAAGAAGTTTTTTTGTTCCAAGTTTATCATATTGAAGCATTGAAGATTCATGAGGAGTCACCCATTCTTCTTGAGAACATAGACAATTTTGTGATATCTAAGCGAGAAGATGACTTAGGTGACACCAATATTCATGAGATTGTGCCTATGCAGGTGTTCAAGAACAAAGAAACTATTGATTTCGTTATTCCTGAAAAAATCTTTCAAGTGTAGGTAAATTGGAAGCTGTTAGTTTTTTCAAAAAAAAAAATTCAAGATTATCTTTTGAGAAACGACATCATCTCGAAGTCGTCCTATGAAGAACGAAGATTCGCTCATGTTTCTTGATCCTTTCATGCTTTGAAATTCGAGGACAAATTTTTTCTAAGAATGGGAGAATGATACAGTGGAGGAAATCTATGAAGATTAGGATTTTCTTATATTTTAGTATTCATGGAAAGTTCATTTATTTTATGTATTTTTATTTACAATTTAGGCTAGTCCAGTAATTTAGTTTAATATATTATTATATTAATAAGTTGATTTAGAATAGGATTATAATAGTAGAATTAGAATTTGAGTTTAATTAGAATTTGATTTGTTACTACTATTCCGAGGTAAATTTGGAATTTTATTATTTACTTTTCCAAGTAGGATTAGTTTTATTTGGGTATCTATAAATACCCTCTCGTATTATGTAATAAACACAATTCAATTGTTATTACTTCAATATATTTGTTTTATGTTTGAGAATTCATCTTATTCCTTGTTTATACAAGAACACTATCAATCCTTGGAGTTTGAAAGCAAAACTCAATTGTTTTCGACTAATAAGTTTAACTAATCACCTATTTCCATTGCGTCAATGTATCTCTTCCGCTTGGGCCTCGTCCTCAGAAAGATCATATGCCAACTTACTTTGGGCACCTCTTTATGTAGCCACGTCCCCTTGGACGGCGCAGCTCTCATCCCCCTCAACCGAAGATGACAATTCGATTAGACTATAGGTTTCTATTGGGGGCTCTACTTGTGGTTGAATTAGGGAACTTCCCCTCAAGTTATATCCATGAAAGGCAACCCCTACCCATCCGTTTCATCCTCTAAACGCCTAAAACGTCTCCTACTACTAGATAATTTCACAGTCATATCAAAATGTTTCTTCAGTTAGGAAAAGGAAAATGAGAAAAAGGAAATGTATGTAAGTCATATATAGGCAGCTAGAACAAAATCTGACAATCAAAATGCCTTATATAGTGGCCAAGAAAAACATCTCAAAATTGCCTAATGGGTATGCGCTAGCACAAGTCTCGAGCACATGCGCAACATGCATACACGCATCCAAGGCCAAATGTCAACTCGAGCTAAGCCAAGCCAAGGAGCCTGAGGTTGGGTTCAAGATATCTCGAGCTACATTGGCATATGGTCCATATGTCGAAATAACCAAAATAAACGAGGCCTTGAAAGAGATTATTGAGCCATCTTGGCGAGACAAAAACAGTTCACCCTGTAAGGTTCCAAACGTAGAAAGCCCAAGAAACGATTCCCTGATAAGGTTCCGTCCACTTAGTTACCCAAAAACAGAAGCTCATCACTCACTGACTCAATGCTAGTGAAAACAGTGAGCTAGAAGTTGGAAACTCTATCGAATGCTCAGGATTAAGGGGTACACTCCTTCTGGAGCTTACATTCTAGATAGTTGTTGTTGTGTCTTAAAATTTGGTGCCATCTAGTACCCATTGAGGTACTCGATCTCTTCTCAGCACACAGGCCCACGCACCAAAATAAACGTGTGGGCTGGTGGATATTGTTATAGTTCGACCCAAAGCAAACTAGGGTCTAAGTCTAGTCCCATGTCGGTCTGGCCCGTGCCCAATTGACCTCATCGAGCTAAAGACAATAGCATAATGAATCCGTTATACCTTCGAATTAGGATAAATTTATCTTATTCAATTTCATGTGTTTAGCAATCTAAGTCAGGCTCTACAACCCTGCTAGGGTTACCAACTCCCCCAGATACCTAGATTCATCTTCAAGTTGAGTCTTCCTATATAAATCATACTCTCCACCGGTGATGGTAAGTATTATCATACATACACAAATATAGTACTACTTTGTTCGTGTTTATTTCATGTTTAATATTTTAATAACCTCTTATGTTATCCATGTCTCAAGAAGCAAAAACCCTAGTTCTAGGGATCACAAAACGATTAAGACATAAGAGATCTTTGCCATCAACTAATCATTCTAGTATGTTTCAAATGCACACAAAAAAGATAAGATATTTTGCTTGAGAGTTTCACAAGCATAACTTATTATTGTAATATTTTTTAAATAGTTCAAAATTTTTATAATTTTATTAATTATAAAATAAATTTTTATTTACAATTTAATACTCCATCTATCCTAAAAATAATAATCACTAACTCATTCTTAAAATGATGTGGAAGTCATTAATTTGTAAGAGGAAGAAAATGATAAGACTTTCGAGTTTTGGATCGTTAGATCTCGGCATATAAAAGGCCGACAATACTATGGCTATGGGCCTTTGTGATTCAGCCCATAATCTATTAATATAGTTATATTGGGTCATAAATGGAGAGCTTCGTCCCACTCTTTCTGCTTTGCCGGGCCTGTAACAATTAGTCAATATATATTCAATAACATTAGAATTACATTGGGAATTGTTAGGGGTTGTTCAAGTGGCTGCACATGATTCGCTTCTTTAGAAGTTATTATTGTGGTCGGACTTTAACCTTTGACTCCGTTTGATAGAAAATATATATTTTTTAAGAAAAATGCCTAATTTTTTATATTTTGTTATCAAACAAAAAATGAAGCTAAAAATATATTTTTATATTTCATGTTTCAAATAAATTAACAATTATATTATTGTAAATTAATATAAACTTTGTTTTATTTTTTTTGATGTGTTGAAATTAATTCAATGAAAACATGACCTTGTTTTACAAGTGAAAATTATACTATAGTCTATCGATAAGAATGTTCACATTTTGTAGAGATAAATTAGCAAGGAGTATATTATTGTTAATTAATGTAAGGTGTGTTTTAATTTTGTTAATGAAAACTTGACTTTGTCTTATAAGCAAAAGCTCAACTATTGTTTAGCAATAAGAATTTTCAAATTTTTTAGGGATGAATACAAGAAAATAATAATTTTTAAATTTAATTTAAAATATATATTACATTTATAGAATTTTTTTAAAAAACCACTAAATTATTCATATACTAAGAAAATAAAAGTAAATATGTTTTATTTAAAATAAATAAAAAGATCATAAGAGAAACAAAATAAAGGTGTTTTGGAAGAATTAGAGAAAGATATAATGCTTGGACAATTTTTTGGAAAATGACTTACAAATTTAAATCTGTAAGCTATTTTCATGAAATAACAAAGGAATTTTCCGTTGACTAAAAAATAATTTCTTGTTAAATTTATTTTCCATGACATATTAAATCTAGAAAATATTTTCCGGAAAACACTTTTCTTGTACTATCATAACAGGAAAATGATTTCCTGTTATGTTATTTTCTTTTCTATTATATTTACGTTTTTGTATTGTAATCTTTTTTATCCAACTCACAAATAGAGATTTAATTAGGGATTCGTAATGACATTAGCTCATAGGATTTGCAATTGAACCATTATTGACCAGATAATTCTCTCTCTATCTGTCCATCACTATTAATTTTAACAATTGTGGATATAATTTGAAGAATTTATTCAAACTGACTTGTGTAAATTGAAAGATTTGCAGTGCATAAAATCTTGCTATGGTCCATTCCAAGATTTCCTTTTTTTCTCTAAACCACTACTACTCATCCATTTTCGGAAAACATTTTGCTCCTCCTCTTCCCTTCTCTCTTCTCCCCTCCCCACAAAGTCACCGGGCCATGCTGCCATCGTATTGATTCCAAGCTTGAAAATACTAGTGAAAACAGTAAAGTTTATGTGATTGTGGAGTATAAATTTAATTAGCAGACATATATTTCACCCAAAAAAAAATAAAATCTCATTTGCAGTAATGGCGTAAATAATTTTCACTAGAACAATCTTATTTTTAATAATGGCAGGCAGATAAAACAACAGTGTTTCTATTAAAATCACAATTTCAATATCATTTTATTCCTATTAAACAAAAAAGACCTTTTATATTTATGAATAAACATGAGAAAATTATAAAATTTTCAGGTTGGATTTCTCTTCCTTCTACCGATTCATCTACCCCCAACCCGTACCCTTCTTTTTGCCAGCTTCAAGACGCCTCTGTGAATGTTTGAGCTCGTAATGGGAACCGTTTCGGAACAATTATCATGATGCTCACTATCATTGAAGCAAACCTGGTTCATTTGGTAGTTCCGAATCCCTAAATATCCTGGTTAGGAGAAAGGTAATTAAGGTTTCAAAAGTAATCTGGCAAATTAATATATCATCTTTGCAGCTTTGCTTTCTTCTAGTTCAATGATTTTTAACCTAACAAAACCAATCAACTAACCCATCATCATAACCAAAACCACAATCTCCCATTCTAGTGAGATTTGTTAGAACAAACAAACGATGTCTAAACGTGAAAGTCATTGTAGCGCCCATTGAAAGTAAATGATATGATGACACGCCTCCATGCGAACTGTCGGGGGTGTCTTGGGTACAACCGTAACATCTAAGTCCAAATTAAGATTTGGTCTAATGTCTTAAGACACATTTAGTCTACTATATATTTAATTAAAATTCATGATTAAGTTGTGTTACTTTTAATAATAGATTTAAGCATACTAAGAATATCAATGTCTCCCACATTACTCGATGTAGGACTCAAAACAAACCATGTGCCCAAACAATTCTCAAATCATACCCCATGCAGTGTTAGATTCCAGGGGTGAGTCCTAGAAGTTGTAGAGGTGGCCCCCACCATCTCTACCGTGTAGCATTTAGTCCTAGATCATGGTTATGATACAATTCGTAACTTCTCAAGTTCAAATCAAGACATGTTTTATTGTCTTAATACACATTTAGACTACCACATGTCAAACTAAAAGTCATGATTAAATTGAGTGCTTTTAGCAGTAGACTTAAGTTTTATAAGGACGTGAATTTATTGCACATTACTCAATATGAGACTGAGATATATAGTTTTGTAAAAATCTCCACCTAAACCCGATTAATCTATGTCTAAGCGCTAAGTAGTCATCTAACGTTTAGATTAAGAGTTACACCTTCCTCCGTGAGCTAGACCCACATGCACCATGACAAATTGGTTTCATACCCATGGTTCCAATCTAGACTTCACATGAATTAATAAAGAATAATTCGACAATTTTGTAACTCACATTGTCTAGTATAATGTTGAAGTCTTAATATACAATAAAGGACATTAGAACTACCAGCTTGAACTTTTATTTTGTCTAGTATGAAGTTCAAGGCTTAATATACAAGGAAGAAATTTAGAACTATTAGCGTAAGTTTTTAGTTTAAGGGTAAACTTCACTTAACCACATATGGTTTAGACCAATTTTCACTTGACGCCTGTAGTTTAAAACTCGACACTTAACCATTTATGGTTTTGAGGTTAAGTGAAACTGTTAAATTTTGCTTAACGTTGTTACATCTAAGTGAAATGTTACCAAACCATAAATGGTTATGTGGAAATCGTTCTAAACTACAAGTGGTCATGTGAAAATCGACCCAAAACATAGGTGGTAAAATTGTGTATCATTTCACTTTGAATTTGATGGCGTTAAGTAAATTTAACAGTTTCACTTAACCTCAAAATCACATTTGGTTAAGTGTCGAGTTTTAAACTACAGGTGTTCAAGTGAAAAACAGTCTAAACAACAAGTGGTTAAGTGAAATTTACCCTTAGTTTAAATTTAATTTAGGGTAAATTTCACTTAACTACTTGTGATTTTGACCGATTTTCACTTGACCTCTTGTAGTTTAAAACTCAACAATTAACCACCTGTGGTTTTGACGTTAAGTGAAACTTTAAGTTTTGGTTAACACCGTTAGATCTAAGTAAAATTTTATCAAACCACAAGTGATTATGTGGAAATCATTCTAAACTGCAAGTGGTCATGTGGGAATCGGCTCAAACCATATGTGGTAAAATTGTTTATTATTTTACCTTGAATTTGATAGCGTTAAGTAAATTTAATAGTTTCATTTAATTTCAAAACCACATGTGGTTAAGTGTAGAGTTTTAAACTACAAGTGGTCAAGTGAAAATCAATTCAAACCACATGTGGTTAAGTGAAATTTATCCTTTAATTTAAGATGACATTCAATAATTCTATTAAGGTTCTTAATTCTTGATCTCCCCATGCCCATGTACACAATGAGATAAGGTCCTTATTTTATCAAAATATAATCATAAGACTTGGATTAGTTAACTTCCATTACTAATAGTAGCAGACATAAAACTCATATGCTACTAATAATAGCATAACTTTTTCTCTCTCCACCCATCCCTTTCAATCACTTTTTTTTTTAATTATTTTATAACTAAAGACATATCTTTCTGCTAATAGTAGCAAATAGTCATATCTCACAAAATCTTACTCTTTTTTTTTATCTATCCATCTATTTCATTCACTCTTTTTATTATTTCACAAATATTTTGAGTTTAAGTCATATTCACTATTCTTAATAACGGATGATTAGAAGAGAGAATAAGATCGAAGATCATTTTGATAATTGATGATATCCGTTATTATGGGCACTATGCTTAAACACACGATCAAATATTTAATAATAAATCGTGCGTGAAATATTTTAAATATCTTATCCCTCGATATACATATTAGCATGTCCTAGGATACAACTATATTTGGTAGGTTAGTACTCTACAACTCTTTTTACAATGAATACTCTTACTATTTATTATTCGCTTTAATAAATATAAGGATATATATGTAATATTTTATTAGTTGGAGCAATTTCACCCAACACTCTTTCTCACTCCTATTTAATGGCTTATTTCTCTTATATACTCTCTCCGTTTCGAAAATATTATAATATTTTAATTTTTTATAAAATTTAAAAAAATTATTTGATATTATAATTTTAAAAAGAGAAACAGTGATTGAAATAATAATATTATAATTTTTTTTAAAAAAAATAGTGATTGAAGTTGTGGGTATAATATTGATATTATAGTTTTAAATGGTAAAATAATAATTGAAGTAGTGAGTCATATTTGATAAAGTAAAGGTAATTTAGACAATTTATATTATTAAAGTTTTTTTAAAAAAAAGTTATAATTTTTATAAGACGTTAAAAAAAAAAAGTGTTACAATTTTTATAAGATATACTTTTAATAGCCAATCCGCCATAAATAATCTCTCCATCTTATGTTCTATGAGGATGTACCGATGTACCATCAAAAGCAAATTAAAACTTATTTACTACCAATAATTCGTAGTAAGCTACGACTATCATTTTTCATTTTTAAAGGCATGGAAGTTGGTTGCTGTGTTTCAAAACAAAACGAAACCAAAAAAAAGTTGGTTGCTGAAATCTTTAAAAGTGAATATATTTTTCTTTTTCTTTTTCTTTTTTGGGTATTTTTTGTGGTTGAAATTGAATTTTATTTTACTATTCTTGAAGACTTTTTAAATATTAAAATATAATTAAAAAAATGTAATAGCATAACTACTAATAATAATAATAATAAAAAGGTTAAATAAAAGAGCCTCTCTAAAATAAGAACATAATAATAGTTCTTGAACTAATGTTGTCAAACAAGTCAATTAACAAAACGGTGAAAATTTAATATAATATAAAGTATCTTGTGAAACTTATTGGAGGAATATCTTTTTAGATAATTTTTTTATTTTATTAGTTTGAGTAGTATACTTGGAAAGATAAAGAGACAGAGAAATAAAATAAAATATTTATTGATGCAAAATTTATTGGAAAGATAAAAAAAAAGAACGAAATTAAGAAAATAATGCTTTGATGTAAAAATGATAATTAAATTGAAAAAAAAAATTCTCTAAAAAAAAAAGTTATTTAGGAATTGATGGAGTATAATTGTATCCTAACATATCTCATATATATACATATATATGATAGCAGATCCACATTTAAGATTAATTAGATAATATAATCTAGTCAATACGATTTTGGCCATTTAATATTGATTTAAAACTTATAAAATTTATTTTCTTTTTACACTCAATTAATTATTACACATATAAAAAAAAAATTACAACTTTTAAATCAATATTACAAAATTAAAATTATCTTGACTCTAAAACTATCTAACCAATTGCGCGTGAATCCGTTCCCTATACTAAAGTTTGATAAAATCATCACTGTTGAGTAGGTACAGCCCAACATCACATGGCACGTGGCCCCAGTCTCACATGCTAAGTTTGTTTTCCATCATCTTCCATGTGAAATTGGTGCACAATGTGATCACTTCATTCATTAGCACAGATCAAACTTTCAATCCCTTCCACACGACAAAGTAGAAATGTGGGGAATCATTAGCTAGCTACGTGCCATTCTATTGCATGGTGAAAATAATTGCATGTAGTAAAAAGTAAACCACGGATATTGAATGTACAACTAACAAAGGACATGGAGATGCTTCCCTTGATAAAGATAAAGCAAGAAATTAAAGAGATTATGCATCATCCATCATCACCATCTATTACAGAAATTTCTTTCAATGATGGAGAGTTTTCAAATTCACACTATATATGACACTTGTACGTATGACTCAAAGAAGCTGAAAAAAAAAAAAAATAATAATAAAATTACAAAATCATTCTTTTGGTGGAATGAGCAGACAAACCGAATGGTGGTCAGGAGGAGGATTCTTGAGGTTTTGAGATTCGGGGGAAAAAAAAAAAAAAAAGGAGTGATGAACAACGCTTAAGAACCTGCTCCTGAAATGGCAATTGGTTTGTTCAGTTGAAGCAGGGGGAGGTTGAACAACAATGGTGTGAAGGGTATGTTGGGAATTTTGATAAATTATTGACATGTGTAAAAATTGTACACTTGCCATATAAATAGTTGTAAAATGGATTTGACAAAAAAAAAAAAGGGTTGTCGTTATCGTGCAATTTACTGAGGTTACTTGCTGCTAGCACTGGTGGCCTCTACGGCAGCCAAGTACACCTGCTCCGGAAGTAATGGAGCCAACCAATGAAGATGACTTCGCACCTAAACTTGAAGCTCTGGCATAGCTGGATGAGGCTCCGGCACCAGATGGCGTGAAATATGCTCCATTAAGCAACAAGTCACCCTCCGACCTCCAATTCCAATCCTTCCACTGGCCAGGAATAGTATCCACTCTCTTTGTCACCTGCCAATTGAAATCACTCAAATACAGTCAAAATAAATTTCGAAGTTCAAAAAAAAAAAAAGAAGAAGAAAATTGGAAAAGAGTAGAAAAGCTCGAAGAAATACCTCCTTTGCAAAAGGATTAAGTGGGGCAAGGTATCTATTGCCTTGGCTGTTAATGGTGGGGCTTGCACTTCCGCCAATTGCGTACATTTCCCAGTGAGTGTAGTCGTTGTTGACCACATGGAAATATCCATGTCTGCACCTGCATTTTTCATTATGTTGAGATTGATTACTTGTACATATCAAGAAGAAACCATGAGAAAGATCTCATTTTTATTATTTCCTTCTCTTGTTAAAACTATTTTCTTAATCAGACTCGTAACCTCTGAATTTTGGGCGTCTTTTACGAGTATACTAATTCCTGTCACAAAGTGACCAAGAAACTCTTTTACCTGGGCATTCTCTGGATAAGACCCTCTCCAAAATGGTTGTAGGCAATAGTAACTTGCATTTGCTTGTCTCTATCATAGGAGTCACTGTGACCCAACAGCATAACCTGGTTCACAAAACTCTGTTAGTGTGTCCCCCCTGAAAAATCCAGATTAAAAAAATTACTTAAAATGGTTTTGGAGAAATAAACAGACCTCATTGTGATGGGTGAAGTAATTGTTAGAAATTGTAATGGCAGTTGAGCCCAGGACAGCATCAACAAGCCCATCAGCACAATTAGACAGCGAGTTATGATCAACCCAAACATGGCTTGACCCAAATATGGAAACCGCATCACCATCAGCCATTGTCCTCCACCCAAAATGGGTAGGTGAGCTCCTGACCATAGCATTCCCAGTAGGCCTGCAGTCATGGATATTCAGCCCATGAATTATTACATTTGTAATAAACTGGATTGTAATGCACCCTCCATTAGCAATATGGACATTGACCCCACGGCCATCAATCGTCTTGAAGCTGTTCATTATAAGTTCTTGCTTCAGTGTTATTACCATATCTCGTTTGAACACGATCCAGAGAGGGTTGTCTTGGATGACAGCGTGGCGGAGGGTCCCTGGTCGGGGGTTAACGGGGTCATCGTCACTAGAATCGGTGACAACGTAGAAGCGACCATCACGGCCTCCAATGGCGTTTCGGCCAAAACCAATGCCACAGTCAGCAAGGCGCTTGCGGTTGCGATGCCAGTTGGGATCACAACGCCAACAGTCATCGATCGGGTTACCGGTCCCGCAAGAGAAAAAACCCAAATTCCTTCTCTCAGTGCTGTTTCGGATGCTCCTGTATAATTGAAGAATGATCATCATTACGTTGTATGCTTATGTTCTGTAAATTTTGTAAATTGGACTCATTTTGAGAACCAAATGAAATATTACTACTTTAACATAGAGTAGAGCGTGAAAAAAATATATTCATTATTGTTTTTATTTTTTACCATAGTAAGATTGTCTAATATATATATATATATATATATATGGACATACAGACGCAAATAAAGTATAATTAGTCGGTCGGTGGAGGTAACTATCCCTGCCTCGGTCTTCTCTAATAAAGTCTGTCATTTTAGAAGAGAAAATTTGGTCTTTCCTGTTTATGGCGGCAAATTTGTTGGTCTTATTTTAAAAATTCTCATTTAACTTTAATTAATCAAATTTGATTAATTTGTAATTAAATTTTAAATAATCTTTTAACATTTAAATTAATTAAACATTTAAAATTAATTAATTTCTCATTATATCTCATTAATATCTGACTATGAGCTTCTAAATGCTAGACCTCTCTCGATTTTTAGGACCTTGATTTTATTAGAAGTTGATAGTATCAGGCTATCAGCAACAAGGTTGGAGGTGCCCTTTATCTTTTATGTCCCCATGGTGGTAGATGGTGTCACGTGCCAAAGTCGGGGTAGAGAAGGTAAAAGAAATTCACCAGGATGCGATCGACGGAGTACTAGTTTTTACTAAAGAGTTTTGATATATCATCGAAGTTAAAATATCCAGCTCTCTCACAATGACAAATTATAATTATCACAAAATTTTAATTATTTTATTACATATATGTATGAGATTTATTTAGAGGTCGGATTGTTTAGCATTTTCATTTACTACATACTTTGTAATATTTTTTTCGTCATGAAAAAAATAACCTACATTTAAAATAGTTTTTTGACATGAAATTTAAGATAATTTAAAAACCTATTTATACGTCATATACTTGATATATTTTTAATATATTAAAAATATATAATATATAAATATGTTAAGAATTTAAATTATATATGTGTGTGTGTGTGT
>JAUMHB010011890.1:0-27347 GCA_032359685.1 Pittosporum tobira
TTTTTATTTTAGTATAATAAAATATCTTAATATTCTTAATTTATTATTTTATTATAAATATAGATAAAATTTTAAACTTCTCTAAAAAAATTTATTTTAAAAATAATTTTCTTTTATATATAAATTATAAGAAAATATTTATTTTAAAAAATTATCGCTTTTAAAAGTATCTTTAATTTTTGTATCAAAATGAGACGTAAATATCTGCATGAAGTACATGCAAAGGAAAGGGGAAGCTCCATGCGAAAAACTGACTCACCTTTAGTCACCAAAAGTCTGTCAGGTGTGACATGGTGGTGGGCCTGATGGCTCGTACGAGTCTATTGTTATTTTTGTTTGAGGACCCCTTACGTACTGCAATTTCCAATGGGCCCTAGACAGGGTTGGCCCAGCCCAAATCCCAGGTCACACCAGTTGACATTTGCTACCCAAAGAATTTTTTGCATTGGCCACATAATAAGGGCGGTGAGGATTTGACATTTACACGATGAAAACTTGGATGAGGATGCATATTGAAACTTCTGAAATCAAATTCATAAGATTCCTTTAATTTTGTTTGTTTATTTACTGTTGTCTAAAAGAGAGTTGGAGTTACACATACATTAGTCGATACATATTTTAAATAATAAATTATTTTGTATTTTTTTTATTGGACATATCAGTCGATATGAATTGAAGTCTTCATTGCGGGTAGGGAATATCTGCTCACGAGTATGATTTTGTTTATGTTTGGATTTGATATTTTTGCTTGTATATGTTTTAAGAACAATTTTGTAATAGATCAGAATTTTTCTCGTATTTTTTTTTTATATAAGTGTGTATTGTTCTTGAATCTTTTCATACTATAAAGATATCTTGCGCTATTATTATTATTATTATTTTTTTTGAATTTTCACATAAAATTCTTGTGTGATTGTCTCTTTTAATTCTGTCTTTGTTTTATTCCAGCATTATTAATTACTAGCACTAACTACCTAATCAAAGCTTATAGCATTTCTCTATGAACAAACATATATGCTAGACAAATTGTCTGATCCAACATCAAACATTAAAATCTCAAATAATCAGATTAGATATTTCGATATATATATATATATAAGCATTAAAGAGGTATTTTTAGCTTTTAACGACTTGTCCCAGGCCCTAAATGATCTTGGAGGATCTACGCAGTTTGAACTACTACTTTTTAACTTATTTTAATCTTTAATTTTCCTTGTTTTCTTTAATATATAATTGAATTTCTCATTTTTTTTTTTAATCATCTGCAATTTGCCGGTAATTGTTTGAGGAATGTTACGCTTTCGAGTTTCGAGTAGCACGTTTTTCAAAATCAAAACACATCACCTCCTAGTCGGAAGGATCATCAAATTATCGAATTACGACTACTGGCTAGGAAATTTGCATGCAGGTCATAATATATAGGTGCTAACTGTGGAATGTCTCTCAACCAATTCAATTCATTTATGGTCGTTCATTTGATTCAAATGAACGCTAATAGAATTTCAAATAGTGTCTACAAAAATTTCAAGAAATTCTTCAATGATCCACTTAAAATCTTAATAATCCATTATCTAAATAATCTAGTTATAGTGTTCAATCACTTCATTATACGATTGTTTAAATTATGTTACTTGACAATTATAAAATAAAACACTTATAACATAACTATATAATGCTAATACCATGTTGTTGTAACTATTTTCATGTCTAACATGTCCAAATCAATAAGATAGTAAAAGAAAAAATGTTTTATAATATTTAAAAAAAAAAAACATCATTTTCGTGGGAAAGAATAATATACATGTTTTTAAGCGAATCAAACGGCGTGGCCGTCTTACGTGTTGGTTTTATCCCTGGGGCTTCTATGTTAATGTCAATTAGCCGTTGGATTTGGCTAACTTAAATAGCACTCCTAATGTGCCACCATCAATATAGTCCATAATTTACTAGTCTGATCATATAAATAATATAATATAGTTTAATGATAATTTAATCGAAAAAATTAATGTAGAGTTATATTAGAATACGTCTGTCATTACATTGTTATGTAAATTTTGGTGCATCAAAAATAACGATAATTCATCGATAAAAACCAAGTGGGAGTTTTTGTCCTTAATAGTAGGTAGTTTATGGTAGTGGAATTATAGGGGTTATTTATAATTTGATTGACTGGAGTTTTAGAACTTAGCCATATTCATATGTTCTAGTTTCTGTCTTCATCTTGTTTCTAACTTTTAGCCGGACTAAAACTTGTTTCCGATATAGGAAGCTGGGACATGACCACTTTCCACTTATTTGACCTAGCTCTTATCAAACTTCTAATTTTGTTTTTGTGGACTTGAAAGTCGAATTTGCTTCGTATACTCTGTTCATCCAACTTTAAATGTCTTATTTTGATCAACTTTAATTTGTGGTTAAATTGATCAATTTTAGCACATATATATCTCACTAATTTTTTTTTGAATATATACGAGATATAATGATTATTGTGAACTACATAACATTTACTATTAACTTTGTATTATGTGACTTCAAAAATCTAAATAAAAATATATGATTATTAATTTTAAAATTAATCAATCTGAGCCCACACACACACAAAAATAAATAAAATAAACAAATAAAAATAGAACACTTATAAATATATAGAAAATGCATACAATGGAAAACTTCTCGCTTCTTCGGAACCACTGCAGGTATCTCCCCTCTTCCCTGTCCTTGCAAAACGAAAATGCAATACAACAAGTTGATTGAAAAGGGGAAAATAATAATAAAAATAAAAATGAATTTAAAAAATAAAGACAGAAGCAGTTGCAGTACTGTGCGGGACATAATTTCTGGACAATACATATACGTACAATAATAGACAGAATTTAAGTTTCTGTCAAGAAGCAGTAAGAAACTCAAGGACTACAAGGTTCTAACAAAAAAAGCCAAACACAGTTGTCTGAAACTGATGATAGTTAGGTTTGAATCTTATCTAACCCTAATTAATTCTTCTTATTTCTACAATATGGACAAAAACAAAGATAAAAATTTTCAGTCCAAAACTAGTTTGATCGTCACACTTGGAGGAACATAATCGAGAAACTCAGAAATAATTATGAACCGAATTCCAAAAATAAAATTAATTAATTAATTATTAAAAAACAAACAAACAAACAAGAAAACAACAAGATTATGCCAAATAACAAGACATAATGTTTCTGTTATTCAAGAAAACATGATCAATTACTTAAACTTGCATGGCAGATACATAAACCTTAGGCATACGAGGACATTACTAGAATCAGAAAAGGCCAGCTAAGAAAAATATAAATGCCGAAAACCAGCAAGATTATGTGGTCTTAATCAACCGTTTAACTACTTTAAAATTTTCATTCGAAAAAAAAAACTATTTTAAAAATTAATTATGATCTTCGAGGGTTTTTTTGTAACACAACTCGTTGTGGGGTACTAAATTAGTTGCACAACTGATATATTTTTCTAGGAGTTAACGATAAATGTGTTACCCCAAGTATGCATCGTGTCACAAAATCACTCTTCAACTATATTTGTTGTCACAATATTCTCTCAAGTACATTTATGCTTGCACGATAGACCCCTGAATATGTTTTTAACCGGAATTTGTCATGTGTCATCTATGTGACATCTTTTTATATAGTTGACCATCTGTTTTTTTTTATTTTTTCTTTTTCCCACCTGTTCTTTTTTTTTGCTTATGTATAAACATTCAGACATTCAGAGAGAAAGAGAGTTTTCATCAAAAAAGATAAAATTTTAAATTAAAATTTGATTTTTATTGTATATCTCGCTTCTCTAGAGCATGTAAATCATATTCACACAATTTTTAGCATCGATCGATGTATTTTTGGTATGAGTTATGGCTAGTATGTTACGCTTTGGGCCAACCAATGATACCTTTGAAAGTAATGTATTTTTTAAGTCAAATTTTCAAGTCAAAATTTTGTTTATCAAAATTTTCAAATACCAATTTTTGACTTAAATATTCGGTACTCTAAGTTTTCCAGTTGAACTTGTTGATTTTTGTTTATTATTTTGTTAGATTCAATTGATATTTGGTTGTGTTGCGTGGTTGGCCTTAGTTACTGTATAAGGAAAGAGGTTTGATTTACATGCTTTGTTCTTGGTATGTTGGCACCATCAATTAAATCAGAGTGCTTAAAGTCTGTGTTGATTATGTTTTATCGGTGTTCGGCTATGCTGCAAGTAGCACCTATTATTGTGGTTTTATCATCATTTTTTTTAAGCTGATTATTGTGTTGGTGGTTATTGGCAGCCATAGCAGTCCTAAACTGCCCTAGTATTCAGTAAATTTGAAAAGATTTAGGGGCATCCCGGGGCTCACCTCTCACATATTGCTTGTTATTTCACAATTGTTGGAGGATACTTTAACGAGATTGATCAATTTTGATTCGGTGCGGGTTTATTTTATGATCTTGGATGTATAGAGTGCTTGATATGAGTAAAAATTTATGGGGAAAATCTATACGCTTTTTATGCCTTAAAATATATATTTATAGAATCAAAAAATATATATAACTCGCTTAGCCGGAGCACGTGATTTTTCAAGTAAGAATTCGTATTTCTGATGACGAGAGGGTTTATATCGGTAACTTAAGTGCACGACATGAGTTAAGTAAACACGAGGGAGGGTTTTGTGACACGGTGTGGGATAACACTTTTACAATTAACTCTTTTTCTAGTTAATGACTACTTTTCGCTCCAAATTATACTGCTCCATCCTAAAATGAGACTTGAGTTGACTTTTTGACTTTATTTAATGCATATATATGTTTTAAGAAACGTTAACATGATAGGAAAATTTTATGAACACTTTTTACAAGAATAACGATGATATATTTTAATCAAAATTCAGAAATAAATATAAGTCATAAATTATACTAATGTAGCTAACTAGTACAGTAATATGTTATGGAAATGGACCTTGTGACTAAACCAGATTACAGCATCTTTATTGTGTCGTAGCCGAATTAAAATGTCGACATTCAATCCGGTTAACTTTGGTTCTTTCAATCGTTTGGATTAAATGAGACAAAGCCGTATTCGGCTCCATCCAATTTATATCAGCTACGTCCAATAATATGATAGAATTAAAGTTATAATTAAAATAATTAAGTAAGTATTAGTGTGTTGATATTTGGTTTTCCCCCCTAATTAAGTAGCTTAGTACTGAAATTAGTATATCAGGATTCCCTGAAAAGTTCAATGTGTAGGGCAAATTAAAAAATGTTGAAACTACGGAGTTGGTTATTGATTAAAATAAGTAAACTCCTGTTAATTTTTGCTATCTGTCAAGAAAAAAAGGGAACTACATATGTGGACTCGAAAAAGTCGAGCTAATTAAAAGTTGCTTTAAAAAATAATAATAATTTAAATATGAATAACTAAACCAATTCAAACGAGCATTACTAAATCAGATGTCAATAATATAATCACAGTATTAGAAGAAAATTGGAATGATAGAGGAGGTTACACAACAAATTTTTAAGTTTTTAGTGCAGCAGTAGTTGAGGGTGATTTCCGCAAAAAGAAAAAAGAAAAATACGTTATAGTAAAAATATTACAAATACAAAAAAATATTACAAATACAAAAATCAAGTAAATAAATAGACAAGAATATAATAATTTACGTAAATATTCAAATCGAAAAAAAAAAAACTAGGGGCGAGAAGGATGAGATTTAACCATATCAAAATTTGAACAGTACATTATACTTTGTATGTAAAGAACATTCAACATGAATTTTAAATATATTCAAACTCACAATCTCACAAAGTCTGTTAAAAATAAAAACACTAAGCTATGTTTATATCAGCCTTTTGTCCACAATTAAATCTTTTTTTTTTCAATGTTTGGATCATTACAATATTTATTTTGGTTCATGTCAATAAATGGACCAGGTGATAGGAATTCAAGATAAAACTCTAATCAAAGAAATAAGGGGAGGGTTTGTTAATGAAGAAAAATACTCTCTCATCAAATTAAAAAGTTCCATTTTTACATTTTTACTTCAAAAAACTAATTTTATTTTAATTGATGAAGTTTAAACGACATTATATCCTCAATTATCACACATTACATTATCGTATTGTAATATGAAAATAAAATATTCATGTGATCAAAAATAAAAATATATCTTTTATATTCTTGAATTTTTCAAAAAATTAATAATTATTATATGAAACGGAACGCATATTATTTAATTTAAACCAAGGTAAGGGGGATTTCCTTGTCAGGTGGTCTCATATGAACACACTATACATATATATAAGCCAAAGAAGACCAAGGCTCATATCTTGTTATATATGCCAGAAATCAAGAACTCTCTCTGTCTCCTCTCTTCCAAATTATCACCAGAAATACAGGAGAATTCCTTGATTTTTGTCTTCCTCTAGTCATAGCAGAATCCTGGTTTTATGTTCACCAAAAAACAAGAAAACGATAGAGGGATTCATTAATAGAAGCATACAAACCGACAGAAAAACAAATTAATTTGTATAATTATATCTCACTTAATTTCTGATATGTCAAATATAACAGGCGAAGAAGGAAGCTTCTCTTCAGGAGAAGAAATCCAGCAGCAACAACAGAATCAATTACATGGCACAAAAGCCGTCGCGGATAATATCAATGGCTCAAGCTCCCAACAACAACAGCCAGCTGCTAAGAAGAAAAGAAATCTCCCAGGAACTCCAGGTAATTACTTCTTAATTATAAATTTTAATCTCTAATCATGATTAAGACTTAATTATACTCAAAGAGGTCATATACGGAAGTATATTACATGCATGATTGAATATAATTACATGTACATCAGCATGTTTAGTTTAATTACACCCCACCATCAGATCAGTTTTTATTTTTATTTATATAGTTTTATAAAGAAATGTTACTGTAGGGCTTCAATTATTGCTTGGAAAGATTACAATAATTGCTTATCACTGTGCTACCTAGGCCTGATAATTAGACCCAAACCGATGATATTTGATCAAATCCGTTTCAATTAATATCTCTGACCGAACTCACTCCGATTAAATAATTATTTATTTATTTATTTATATTTTACACATATCTTTTTTTTCCTTTTCTTTTCTTTTATATAAATATATTATAATTAAGTAAAAGTATTAAAAATTTATTAGAATTTAACAAAAATTACATAATGAGTGACATATATGAACTTTGGTATTGGAACAAAAAATAAAAAATAAAAAAATTCTAAATGGGGCGAGGCGAGTATAAAGTAATACTTATCGGATTGGATCGGATCGGATTTGAGAATACTATTAAACAGAGCGTACAGGTATGAAGAAAAAAAAACTTTAAACGGGACAGAAATGGGGTGGGATACTCCCGACCATACCCGACCCATTGCCAAGGCTAGTGCTAACTTGCACAATTCGCACTTTTTTCTTATCATTTTGATTCAAATTGTTTTCAGTACTTATTATGGTGATATCTAGTAGTATGCTATCATTTGGTAACAACGTTTAGATTATGAACTCAAACACATCATAAAATCATATTTAGTTAAAATCATATTTAGTTGACTAAATTTAAATACAAAAAATTAAATTTACAACATAAATTCAACTTTAACACAAATTAAAGGTGAACTTAAATTACAAACCATAATTTGATGAGTTCGAAATGCTCATATCAAACAAACCCTATACGTGTAATTGCTTGTAACAATATTAATGCTTTTCATTGTAAATGTGAACAAGGTCTTATCCTGATGGTTACGTGAATTATGGTATTTCTGAATGTAAAAGTTGATATTGATTTGAAAGTCTTCGTACCATGTAATTTCTCATAATAATGTGTGTTTTTAAAATTTTTTATATAAATATTTGATTTTTATTTATTATTATTTTTTTAATCCTGGGTGTTACAGATCCTACTGCAGAAGTTATTGCACTATCTCCGACCACACTAATGGCTACCAACAGATTTGTGTGTGAGATATGTAACAAGGGTTTCCAGAGGGACCAAAATTTGCAATTACATAGGAGAGGTCATAATCTTCCATGGAAGCTCAAGCAAAGAACAAGCACTGAGGTGAGAAAGCGGGTATACATATGCCCCGAGCCGAGCTGTGTCCATCACAACGCGGCTCGGGCGTTGGGTGATCTCACTGGAATCAAGAAGCATTATAGCCGGAAACACGGTGAGAAAAAATGGAAATGTGACAAATGTTCGAAAAAATACGCAGTGCAATCTGACTGGAAAGCTCATCAGAAGACTTGTGGCACTAGGGAGTACAAGTGTGATTGTGGAACCATTTTCTCCAGGTATTAATATTTATTATCTTGGTATAAAATAACTCCATAGAATTAATTTGCTGGTAAAAATTGCTTCTTTAACCTCTTCTCTTTGCTTAGGTTGATGAAATGGGTTAAGTATATGCTGGTTTTTGTTGCATTAGAACTTGCATGATTATTGGGAGAATATTTAAATTCTTCTTATTGTCAGTGGACATAATAATTTAAAACATATAATTGTACGTCTACTCATAACTTAAAAAGAATATGACCGAAATTTGATTGCATTTACAAATTTACATTGAATTATCATGGTTACAAAAATTTATAATTTATTTTTTTGACTCTCTAAAAAATTATTTAAAAAAATGAACCAGTTTACTGATATTTTGATACATAATTTACAGTTCACTTCTTGTGATTCCAAACTTGTGTATTTACTTTTCATATCAAATTTGTCCTTGCTAAGTTATTCTTTTCTTGAAATTAGTTGTGAAATTAACTTAATTTTTTCTACATTGGACTTCCTAAATATTTTAATAAATATTATAATTGGACACATTTTATAGATACTTAAAACACAGTGAACTAACATAATCTCCCCACTATTTCTTTGTGCAGGAGAGACAGCTTCATAACCCATAGAGCATTTTGTGATGCACTAGCGGAAGAGAACAACAAGGTAAATCAAGGGCTAATGAATAGTATGGGCTCAAATTTACAAACCCAAATCTCTCATGATCTCATGTCTAATAACACATCAATGGGTATGTCTGATTTCCACAACAACTATGACTCCAAAAACGTTGCGATCCCGTTTAAGCCCATGAGCAATATGGCTGGTGGCATGTTCTCTAGCAGCTCAGGAACCCTTTTTGGCAGTCCAAGAAACAACGGTCCATCTTCTTCCTCTGGCCTTCAACTTAGCTCAAATAGTCCTTCGAGCTTCCATTACCTTCAACATGACGGTAAAAATGGGTCGGGCAAGCTTTCGGGGACGGCCCATATGTCTGCTACTGCCTTGCTGCAGAAAGCAGCGCAAATGGGTGCAACTGCAAGTAACAATATCAACTCTCCTGTGATGCAGAAAAGCTTCAGTAGTAGCATGGCAGGTCCCATGATGCAAAATAATAATAATGTTAATTCCTATGAGAATATCCAAGCACAACCTGATCAAACTAGTTTGGGCGGCTTCACTACTACCCAGATGTTGCAAAAGGGCCCACAAGAAGTGAGCCAGATGTTTTGTTCTGGCGGGCATAGCTCGCCATCCATGAACGATATGGGGTTGTTCAGCGAAATGCTGATGGGAGGTGATCATGGTCAAAACGACAGAGGGTTTATGAATAGCTTGGAACATACTGAAGATAGCATGGGCCTGGGCAGGAACCCAACAGGTCCATCAAGATTCAGAGGGAGTGGCAGTGCAGCAGGAGGTGGTGGCAGCGGCAATGATATGCTCACCGTTGATTTCTTGGGGATCGGAGGATCCAGGCCGCCCAATTTACATGAGCAACAACAACAAAGAATGGGATTAGAAGGCATGGGGCAACAAAGAATGCAAATGATGAATCCTTTTCAGCAACAACTCTCACATGGAGAATCAGCCATGGAAAAGCCCATTTGGGATGTTTGAGACTTTATTTTGCCTTCCTCTATATTTTCAGTTAAGAGTAGCCCATAGGCCCATAGCAAACTTTCTTGCTTCAAGAGTGAGAACAGCTAGGAAATATGGGAAGAAAGAGGATGCGTTTTGTTAATTACCAATGGGTTGTAATATGGGTCTTGGCCCAACAAGGGTATGATGACTGGGCCTCCTCAATGATCATTATACAAGAACTGACATTTATGATCCAATGGGGGTAGGCCTTGAGTTGCATGTAGTAATTTTGAATAATTAAAGCCTGTTATGCGTTGGTGGAGAATGTTGACCAGGGTAAAAAAAGAAGGCCACAACTATGACGGTATACTTTTTATGAGGCTGGTTTTGTGAAGACGACCAATTTAAGAGCAATGAATGACTTTTTACTTGCAGTGATTCCAAAACAATTATCTTAGTGAATAATTTTGGATTCGGATGCTGATAATTTGGTTATTCACTAATTCTCAGATATTCTTTGCATTTCATTTTTCATTGAATACTTTTTGTTCCTAAAATTGATTTGGTTTTTTAATAACTTCGTGTGAGTCTCAGTCTGAGAAAATTGCATATTAGCACATCTCATCAAGAAAGATAATATGGGCCCGAACCCAAAAGGCCCATGAAGAACCAGAGCCTAAGGTGACGCTAATGGTATATTGGTATTGTTATAGAGTGAAAGAGAAAGTTGGTGCTTGGCCCAACAAAGTGTATCACACTTGGGCCAAGATCTACAGAACCAACGTTTGTGATCCAAGCCTCATACTGAGAGTTTGAAGAAATCCCTAACCCTAATATGAAGGATATGCTACAGCCGCGTCTATACCTCTATATAACAACAACGAAAATCTGGACACAGACGAGTAGAATTTTTCAAATATTTCCGCGTCTATACCTCTATATTTTTCTTTTTCTAGTTTTTGGTTGATATTATGAGGCTGTGATGTTGAAAACCTACCTATTTTCTGAGGAATTTTATGTTCCTTATGATTGAGAAAAAACCAATGGATCCTTCTGAGCCTCTCTCTCTCTCTCGCAGATCTCGCTCTCAGATTATTTATTTTTGATTTATTTTTTTAATAATAATTTTAAAGATGACTTTTAAATTTGATTCTCAATTTTATGAGTTGGTTATTGAAGTGATGATTGACGATTCGGAAGATATGATGTCGATCGAAAAATATCGTCCAGACTACAATTATCTGATCATTAACTTTCTCCTATATTATTTAATTTATATTTTTTTTAACTTCGTTCTTAGAAATTTTCGGTCTTTAGGGTATTATCAGACTGGGGAACTTCAGATCTCAGTAATTAAATTTTGCAGAGTTAGATCACTGTTCCATGATAAATCAATTCTTACATTCAGGAGTGTGTTCTATACTCCCTTCTTTTTCTAGTTCTATACATAAAACAGACTATCTACTAAATTGTAATAAAAAAAAAAAATATTGTGTATAATATGTGTAAATAAAAAATGTGTGAAAGTAACAATTTTTTTTTTACTCCGTATAATAGTCAGAGTAAAATATAAAATATGATAATTTTATTTAAGTTTGAGTTTTCAAAGATTAATTTAGAACTTGAAATAAAAAATAATAATGAAATATTAAAAATACAATCGTGTAATATTATCGTTTACCGGGTACCCAAAAAAAAAATGTTTGGTAGTTATTTTCTTTTCTTCCAGCCCATGGCAAAGTTTCTTACGAGAGTGAGAAAAGCTAGGGAAATTTGGGATGAAAAAGAAAGCTTTTTGCTAAAAGCTACCAATGGATTGGATTTTAATATTAACATGGGTCTACTAATGGGTAAGAGACCGCTTAATAAATAATTGATAAAATGATTTTATAAAATAAATAAATAATTCAGCCATAATTGAAAATTGAACCTGAGACTCATTGGCTACATGTTGCCGTTGTACAAGCTTTATATCGGGCCTTGGGGCTTGATTGTATAATTTATGTTCCTACTGAATGTTAATTAAGTAGTCCATCTACTATGATTCCCCCTCACCCCCTCCCGTCATTTTTTGCGAAACATAAAAAAAATTTAAACTTTTTTTATATGTTTGAATTAACTTTTAAAATTTAAACACACGTTAACATTTAAGATGAGAGAAAATATAATTTTATTTTTTGACAAGTAGTGTAATGTTCCAAATTTAAACATATTGACTCAAGAGTACCGATCAATTCCAACTGGCATATATAAGATCTTTAATACTCTCAAATTTAATTAATGTGAAACGGAGTATCACAAGTTATTTTACTGAACAACTCAAATCTGAATATTTTAAAATATTTTTTAGATGATACAGAGGTAGTTTGTAAAAATTGTAAGACACCCGGGGGCATATGAGTGCACCCTTTATGAGATTGACAATCATGGTTATTATGCTGAAAATTATACACATACCAATACAAATTGTAATAATTATATCATAATTAACTCATACTTTAGAAATTAAACTGAATATTACATGAAGAATTTTTGTGAATGGTGTATATTTTATTATGCATTCAGTCTCATAAAATTTTAAATTTTTTTATAATTATATTTTTATGGAAATTTTATCTTATTTTAATAATATAATTTTACATAGATTTTTCAAACAACACGAAGGGTATTTTTCTCCCTTTTCATTTTTAGACAACTTGAGTGTCCAAAAATAATTTTTATAATTATAATTTCCGCGCGCTAAAAGGTAGTAGTAGTGTACTAGTAGATAGCACCATGGGCCCGTTTTAGATATTCTAAGATGATGTTTGTGATCCAACTTGCTAGGCCCGTTTTGTGTTTCGAACCGTGAACGCGAGAACGTTAAAAGAAAACCCCAACCACGACGTTTCAATTGACACACCCCACAAGGTTTTCAGATGCGAATTGGTGAAATCTGACTTTAGAGATCGAAGGAATCTGGAAGTAATTCGAATTTCTTTTCCACATTTCTTGTCTCTCTCTTTTTCTTTTTTTTCACCATCTGTAACTAGTTTATGCTGATGTTATGAAATTGTTGTTGAGGCTGTGATGTTGGAAAACCTACCTATTTTCTGAGGAATTGTATTTTCCTTTGATTGAGAAAACACCAATGGATCCTCTGAGCCTCCTCTTCCTCTCTGTTTTTATGATTATGAGTTAAGTCATTGAAGTGATGATTGACGATCCCGGAAGATATGATGTCGATCGAAAAAATATCGTCCAGACTACAATTATCTGATCATTGACTTTCTCCCACCCATTTTTTTTTCTACCTTTTTTGCTGCCCTCTTGGAACTTCCCGATCATGGTCTTTCTGGTAGTATCGGGCCGGGGAACTCCAGATCTCAGTAAATTCAGACTGAAATTGGATGATTTTATTTAGATTTGAGATTTTGAAGATTGATTATAAAATTTGATTTTTTTTATTTTAATGGAACAGAAAAAAATTACATTTAAAAAAATAAATATTTAAGGGTAGAATATCCTAATATTTTAGTTTATTTTATTTATGGGCATTTGCAAAATAAGTCATTCATGTATTAAGATAGAGAATAGATGAATCATTATTGCAAGTGGAGATGTCAGAGTATGTTGAAATGTTGCTTATAACATTAGTATGATAAAATAAGATTATTAATAAATCTCATTTTCTCTTGTAAATCCTCTCATTTTACAGAATAAAGGACCACATAAATTATTAATAACATTATTAGTCTTGGTATTTTTAATTTATTATAAATATAAAATTAATTTGACACCAATTTAAAAAATAATATTTTTTAAAAAAATCTATCTTGTAGGGTAAAATTTTAAAAGAGAAATTACTTTTAAAAATTATTATTATTATTTTTTAATATATTTTTAATTTTAATACAGAAAAAATTATACTTAAGCACTTTCCATATGCTTTATGGGATTCACTAGTTCATCCAAATGCATAAATTTTTCCAAGTACGAAGTCCACGCTAACATCTTATCTAAAAGCTTTTAACAGTTGGAGAAACCTTCCAAGTCCCTAGTCAGATTTTTAAAACTCATTTAAAGGTTGAACCAATTAGAAAGAGTCCAACCAACATATTTATGCACAGTATATCCTGATTCCTGTGTATCTGACAGCAGAAAGGCTCAGCTGACACCTCTGGTTTGTAATAGTAATTGAATCCAGTTTACAGTTTGAGCTTTCTTATTTGCAAGAGCTCGACCGAATTTCTCAAGGTCCATACATGAGTCCAGAGCTTCGTAGGTTCAATTTATGTTTTCTAACGAACTCAATTCCAACAAAACACGACGATAAATATTATCTTTTGAATTTAAAAAAAAAAAAAAAAAAAGATGAAAAAAAAGATCCAGTAAATATTCTCAAATCCTACAAATTTGTACAACGAATTTATTCCATTTTCACTATATATCCCGTCAAAAGAAAACCCTTTTCTTTTTTTACCAAAACAAGTACCATGTTTCTCTATTTCCTTTTGATAGTCTTTCAAGTCCATTCTTGCATATTTCCGGTGTGTGGCGAAGAAGAACCTTTAGTTAATTTTTACCAAATGAGTAACAAAATGTTGTTCAAAATACTGTCAAACATCACTAATCTAACCTTCCTCCAATGTCGGAATGTGTAATCCATTCCGAGGTCTTACTTTCATTTCCGGCACTCCAAAAATTTGAAATCTCAATAGTACTTAACCTTGTTCGCATATGGCATCTTCCCAGCCATTTCAGCCAATATTTTCATCTTCTCTGATCACGCCACCTCTGGTTATCATTCCGACCATCCCTGTACTCCGGATTCCGAGGCCTTGGCCTCTCGGATCTATAACTATGACCCATATTCATCCTAGGCTCCCCATTATTCCATCCGGTCTGTGATCTAGTTGGACTATTGTCCGGACTCCATGATTCAGCCCACGGATCAACCATCGTGGTTCCATTTCTGTTGCGTGAAGGACCTAGCTGCTGCATTGGAGCCCGCACAAGTCCTCCCGCAAATGCATTGTAGTTGTTTTGATTAATATGATGACCATGAGAATTTGAGACCAAGCCCTGCCTCTCTCTCCATGACGGTGTCGGATACTGGGGCTCGGGGACGATGTCCCGGTGCTGCCGCTCTGGCTGACCTTGTGTATGCAGTAAAGTGGGCCCAGGGTACACAACTCGTCGCATCCCAGAGAACTGTGCCGGGACCCTTCTCAATGTCGATGCTACGGGCAATAAATTGGGTACAGGCAAATTACCAATGGGAATATTATTCATGTTTTGGTGTATTTCATGAGCATTTTGATTAGAAGAGGAAAATTCAAGAGGGGCCCGCTTCTCGGGTAACATATTTTTACTTATTGTAGCTCTTTGATGTGACGGTGATTGAGAAATTAGTGGTTCGCTCTGTGGCGGCACAGTTACGGTGTTGGCTGGAAACTGAGACTGCAAGGTGGCCATAACTCCTGACATGTGGTTTGCATTTCCATTAAATGTTGAACTCTGCTGTGAAAACGGATTTTTAGCAATTTCCGGTCTCCATCCACTCTGCAATCGGAGAAAGAAGAGAATCAAAAAAAGAAACAAAATCCATCCGCAAGCCCACACCACCAGAAATAGTGATATGATAACAACATTTAAAAGATGACACAATAAATCGAAGTCCAATCATTTTATTGATTTGAATTTCTACTTTTTGTCTGTCAGCTCAACTGAACCCACTTTATCAGAAACCTACCAACAACAGATACTTGGTTTCTGTCCCTAACCGCTATGAAGATCTCTCTCTCTCTCTCTCTCTCTCTCTCTCTCTCTCTCTCTAAATTTAAAGTCGCCTCCACTTTTAAACCTTTTTATAATCAAACAATATGAATCGTTCATCAAGTTTTTAAACATTTGACCACCACAGAATTTTCTCTCCGACCATATTTATACTCTTTATCCAGTGTTTTTTATTTACTAATTCTAACTCATCAACCGGAAATTGGATTTATAAGGAACCCAAAAAATAAAAAAAATGAAATACTAGAAGAAGAAGATGAGGGAATTGCCAAGAATTTCGTATAACTTTGACGAGTTGTGCTACAGTATGTGCTTAAAACACGCACCGGTACAGGATTGCTGGAAGGAGTTGGGGATGGAAGAGAAACTTCGACCTTTTCCTCGGCATTCGCGCCTAATAAACCTGTTAAACCACTAGCCCCATTTGACTTGAGCATATCAAGCAACTTCACAGTATCTTCACTCGACAAACTTCCACCACCTTGGGCAGATGTCAGTGCAAAAACTAGTTCCGGGTTTTTAAGCAATACAGCAAGCAACTCCATATCAGGCTCAGGCACGTTCACGTTCCCATTACTAGAAGATACAGTGGTGGCGGCCGCAGTGGCAGCAGAAGTCAACGGAATTTCTTGACTTGCACTAGGGGAAACCTCTGTTTCTGTGCCTTCAATGTCAGGCAACTGGTCAGTTGGGACTTCTGGCGTTAATGAGTCATCATAGTCCATCTCACGGTCCCATGGTTCCTTAGGGTTTGGGGGGATATCCTGGATTGTCTTATAGATAATTTCTTTCTCCCGGAGGATTCTGTTTTGCTGAATCTCAACCTCTTTGCTATCTTCTCCTGCGCCAATCCTCCAATCATTATTGATTCTCAGTTCTGCATAAAGATGAGAAGGGTGAAAATGCTAAAATATGCAGACTACGACTAAACCCCCTACAGCCAAAAGATGAAACCAAGAACAGTAGAGAATAAGAGCTGCATTGTGTGACATTTTACATATTTATGATATCAAAATTTTGCAAGTGTATAACTGCATCTATCAATTGATCATGGCAATTTCCACATGGAAAAATAATTATCCCTCTCATCACTTGGTTGTTTGGAAAATGTCACATGATCATTGGCCATTTGTTTTCAGGAAAAAAGAAAATCGTATACTTCATATATTTATAAATTAATAATATATGTTAAAAAAAATCCATTTTGGTAATTAAAACCAATTTGCACTCATGGCAGTTAAACTTTTTTTTTTTATTAAATTTTTTGGAGCCGTTGCGATAAGAGTAGGCCAACAATCACTACCCTTACTGTGCATAACCATTACCCTTGGTGTGCGCACAACAATAAACCATCAGTTGCATGTAATCCCCCGCCAACCACACAGGATAATTCCATAGTCAATGCATGTGAGTGCCTCAAGAAATTCAGTCCTGTGGGGCCTTTGAACCCAATAACTATGTCATTTTTATTCAAGCACTTATTTTGGAACGAACCCCAAGAGGGTGGAGCTGCAACTACAAATCAGTCATTTAATAAATTTATTATTCAGGCTTCACATTCTATTAAATAAGCTACTGTTGTACACACTACAACAGTCTCTCTCACAGATAAGAATGGTGAAAGTTGTGATTTGAGGAAACTCAATTATAGCCATAATTCCAGGGTTCAACTTAATTCTATCACATTTGATAGAATTAATAATAGGCAACTTATTATGCAAATGACTCCTTTCTGTATCCTTTTTGTAGATTCTGCTTGTGCATAATTCTTTTATTTGGAAGGGAGAGAGGGACCAGAATAAGAGACTCTTCCAATGGAACTTTAACTATAAATGAAGGCCTTCATTCATGACTGCAAAAATGAGAACAGACATTGAAGTGTACACCATCCATTCCACAAAATGAGTCCTTTTCGTTGCAAGACAATCCTTAAAATCGTATATTTCGAAATTAGTCATTTAATTTTAATCAATAAAATCATGAACTGTTTTTTTCTCGATAAGTTACAATCATGAATGTTATAACCAATCCAAAAGGTTTTACTCATAAGAACATTTGTTGCTTCCACTCTTATCATGAGTGTCATCAATTTAAATTTCAGACTTTATTGATTTCTCAAATTGACTCTTAAAATTCAGAAAGAAAGTCATTTTGTCGAACATAAGGAGTATTAGACAGTATCATCGGTTTTCAGAGGTTACCATAGCCATAGGTAAAGTAATCAAATTTGCAGTTTCATGGCAGCTACACACTCTAAATTAATCATACAATATCCTGCACACATGGGTTTGAGAATTCGAATCTGAAAGAGTTGTCCCCCTTTCCCTGTCCCTCTACCCACTTTTTCTCCCATCGTGAAATTTCCTATAAACCTATCTGCTTTTCTCAGACATTCAATAATTGGAATAAACACCTAAGGAATTGCTAACTAACGAGGTTAAGATTCATAATATAGTTTCAGATTTAATCGAGGTGGAAAAATTCGAGTCACTTGATTAATCTGGAAAAAAAAACTGATAAACTTTGATTTTACTGTCACGAAGAAAGTAGGTGCAGGTGGATTTTGTAACAATATGTTTTGCCTCTTGCATGTAATTTGATGAACACTTTATTCACAAATCACAACGATCAAATATGCTCGTGATATTTCTCATGGAAAGCGTGATACTCCATATCATATGGAAAATCTTGCTAATATTACGTGGTAGTATTGATTTAATATTACAGCAGAAAAATAAGATGTTAGCATAATATGCATTGCAAACAAGCATTTTTAATCATTTTATAACATGAGGTAGATAATATCTATGCAAAAATCTTATTTCTATTACTTTCAGCGAATTATTCAAAAAGGATTTTTACTGTCAAGGTGCAAAGTGTTAGTTATATGTACACCAAAATGTTTTGAAAACAACAGAAAAGAGCTAACTAAATAAGCACATGCAATTGTACCTGGGGGAGTCTGCCATAAGACTGGAACCATTTTCCTCTTCTTCCTCGAGGGTTCTTCCTCCAAGTTTACTTTGTTATCAGTATTAGGAGCTACTAGCTGATTAGATTCACCAGCAAGAAGCTTCACCGGCTTCTTGGGCTCCTCAACTTTAGAGCGAACATAAGACCTAGATGCTGATGGGGATGCGCTCTTTTGAGGGGAGGATCCTATTCCTATTTTGGGGTTTCTTACGTCAGATATTGTACCAGGCTTTCCATATTTACTCTGCATGAATTGAGCACGCATTTTTGCTTTTTGTATATCATCAGCCGAAAGTGGCCGTCCTTGAGCTGTTGATACCGATCTGACAGCCTGTGAACTTCTACCAGTAGCTCTTTGACCTGGTTGCTCCACCATCTGAACTTTTCTACGCTCTCTGGTTCCTGTAATTAGCAACGCCAATTAACTCTATGCTCTTTTTCCTTTTTCTCTTTTCCTTTTTTTAAGTATTCAGAAAACAAGACATGCATGAAGTATCTCCCAGGTAGGGCATGAAGTTATAATGAATTACTAATTTTTCAAAGAACAAAGAAATTCGAAGTATATGGGATGAAGAACCTCGTATAAGCTTCTTGTTGATGTCATCCGCGGATGACGTAAGAAGTCTCAGTGGCTGTGAAGACTCCAATTTCCTGAACAACAAATAAATAATGCTCAAAAATTCTGAATAAGCTCAACACGATTACAAGCAGAGTGGAGCACCAAAATTTCTACTTACCTTATTTTCTCTGTACCAGCATAAGACTGAGTAGAAGTCCCTTGCTGTAAATCGAAAAAGAATATTAGGTATTATTCTAATTTATATAAATATAAAACAAATCAATCCACTCCTATGAAGCACTTACGTGATTGTCAGTTTTTGACTCCCATAATCCATTTCCCATTATTTCACCAATGCTGCACATGAACATAGACATGATGGTGAATAACTCGGTACAAGAAAACTAAAAGCAATCAACAAATAAAGAAACAGGGCTTGCCTCTGCTTCAGCAGCATCTCATCTTGACATTCAGTTGGAGATTTCACAGTGGCTGATTTCCTCATACTTTGGCTCCGTGCAAACATTTTGCTCCATTTTGATAAAAGAATCTTTGCCCTATTTGATATGTCTGATCTTCAAATAAGACAAATGGGATTCAGCATATAATATCTATATCAGTATTTATATTCATCTTTCACACAAAAACCAGAACACCCATGATAAAATCACATAAATGAGCAACTATTTTCCGGAAAACACACCTGATGATCTGTAAAACCGAAGTCTATTGACACTCTGCAATATAGCAGACATATGGGCTGGGAGAGCTGTATGTAGTGGGAGATGACAAAGAACCTGAAAATGCCATTGAGATATTTATAGCCCGTGCAAGGTTTGAAAATTAAATCATGAAATAACACAACACAGATTATGCATGTGCCTTAATAATGACATGAAGAACAGTAGTTTGTTCCTCAACTGCTGCTTGACTCAGCCACGTCGCTAAAATCATTACACCGCCTTCAGTTAAGAACCTAAAAAAGTCCAAAAGAGGAATACAGATTGGGTAAACAATCAAACTAGGGAAAAACAGATCCACGCACTCACAATGATGCATTTCATACCAACATAGTACTGAAGAATCTTGAATCTGCAACATCCACTCCATTAATTTCACCTGACCAGAGAATGTTTCTTCTTTCCGCATTAAAATGAAAATCTTCTCAACAAAACATTTATCAAAGTCACTTATGCCAGGAAGAACTTCATCCTGAGTCAAGTCTGATGGCCCTTCAACATTGTTAGGACCCACCGTGTTCAGGGGAACTGAATTAATTGGTATATTTGGATCAGAACATAATGGTTCTTCCAGCTCTTCTTTACATACATTGGATTTGATTGCCTTCTCCTTCGACAACCTGACAAACCTTCTCACTCTTGAACGTTGACCATTAAAAAACTCCCGAACCTATAAATAGGGAATGATAAAAGAAAAATAAATGGATGTAAGGAATGAGTTATTTCCAACAAGGTAACAAGTACTCTGGCACCCCGTGCAACAGAACAGCAAAAATAAAAAGAGAATTAACAAAAACAACAACTACAAGAAGAAATGAAATAACGGTAGCAGAAAACCTGGGTGGCTGTAACACCAAAAAGAGCAGTAATTTCTCTAGATTCCCTCTTGTTAACAGCATCTTTTACAGAGAAAATTGATTGCATGTACTTTATAGCTTTAGGGTTTAGCAAATCCCGAGGTCTTTTTCCTGCAAGTCATTGTATAAACTTCACTATAATAAAAATAAGCAATATTAAACTACAGTGCAAGTTTTAGATAACTCTAAGTGGATTAAGAGTCTGTAGACTTAAGAGTTGAGAATAATGTAGTAAATTTACAGAGACCCCCTCATCTTAACATTTTTTTGCTTCATTAAATAGCCAAATGGAAAAATAAACAATTTCAAAATTGGTAACTCCAGGTTGGTGAATTAAGTCAATGAACCACTGTTCTAATCAAGGCACAGTGAAAAAAGGAAGCATAAAGTCATAAACAACAATTATCATTGCTTACCAATTTTAATTGCTAAAGCACCAGCTGCCTGCATGTAGAGAGGAAAAAAAAAATCAAAAAAAATTCCTAGCAAGAAAAAGTTTGATAAGTAATCATTAAAACAACAAATAAAAATTTCAACGAAATATTCTCAGCTCAGTCTCCTTTCCTACCAGAAAATCAATATGACAAACAATTAGCATACAATAACTACAAGATCTATGCACAATTATTTCGCCAGGCAAATCCCTGTAGAGTATTAAGCTAACCACTATACCACATAACTTCATAATTGTACACACATACGTCCTCGCCGCTATGTCGATTGTGAAACAGCAAATTGGAGGTCATTTTATACTCTTCGTTCTTTATATCAGTGTTCTTAAATTTGTTAGACAGTTGAGATAGGGCCTAGCACCTAGACCGGATTAATCTGGCCTAGGCAGGGAGTAGTCAGACCTATGGGCCGAACCAATCTAGGCAGTAGAGGACTTCATAGCTGGGAATTTTTAGAACTCTGCTTGATATACTTTAAACAGAAGTAAATCCTAACTTTACAAACTGTTTCCATAATCGAATAACTAAAATCTACCAGTTTAAGTGAATTGCAGCGTAAAATTAAGACGGGAACAAACAATTCCTTGAGAATTCATAAAAGAAAACCTAAAATCTACAACTATTTGGTAATTGCAGCATAAAAGTAAGGAAAGGTGGCGTTGAGTTGAAGAGAACAAACCATTTCTTGAGAGAGAGGATTGACGCCGGTTAATTTGCATTGGGCGACGACTATGTTTTGTAATCGATCGATCTGGCAGCGGAATAGCTCCATTTGTGAATCCATTAAGTCCTGAAACGGCGTCGTTGAGCTGGAGACCACCAGCTGTAATTGATTCTCCTTCGAAACCTCCATTATCGACTCCAGGAAACGCTTCGAAGCTGAATAAAGCGGATCAAGACAATCCGCGCATCAGAGCTCCGATTGAGAGATTTTGGAACTGTTGCTACAGCTCGAATTAGGGTTAGGGTTTCACTAGTGCAAGTCAGAATTGGCTGAGAGAGAGAGGGGCCGGAATTCACGAAAGAGGCAAAGTCACGACCCGCTCTTCGCTAACTTGCGCTTGCTGCCGGCTGGGCGTGTTTAAATGCACCTATACCACTAAAGGTTACATACTTTTTGGCACTTATTACCTCAATGTTTTGTTTTTCGCAAATTTTACCATAATGCGGAGCGGTGGACTTGCACCAGACAAGAAAGTAAAAGAAAAAAGAGAAACACGTGGAAAACAATTAAATTAGTTTCCTATTACTTAAAAATATTTGTGTTATTTTGTAGTAATTTACAACTCACATTTCAAAAAAAGATAAAAGAGAATATGTAGCATGTCATACCCAAACTAGGTTATAGATATCTATAATAACGATTTTTTAAAACGTTTTCTTGATAATATAATTCTATAAATTATAAAATGTGATAAAATAAGTGATTTTACCAACTATTAGGAAACTTAATAATGCAAAATCCCCTTATTTAGAATCAAGAAATTAGTCATTATTAGAGGAATCTATAACAAAATTTGGATATGACATACCACATATTCTATTTTTTCTTAAAAAAAAAAAAGAAAACGTATAAATTAAAAGAAAATATAATAATATATAGCTTTTTTAAATTATATATTAAAAAATTTAATTTAAGTTCTTGTTATATAATACCCGAAACTATGTACAAATTTATTCAACTTAAAACAAGAAGTATTTTCAATTTATAATAAAATCAAATACTTTCAATTGGGAATAGGAAAATGTGCAACTTATAATATAGAAAAAGTTTACAACTCTAAAATAACGAACTTTCTAGCTTAAAATTGAAAAGTAATTCTAACAAATAATTAAAATTCATAAAAAAATAAAATTACCAACTTATATTCTATTTAAATAATGATAACTTAACATTTGAAAATCTAGTTATTGGCTTGTTGTACGTATGGGAATGACTATTATGGTGAATATAAAAATTATAGCCTCATATAAGTAATTAAGAACCATTTGAAGATTCATTGAAGGTATTGTAATTTTAATTTTTTTAATTTTAACAAAAGTACCACTCACAAAAATTAAACATTTTATTTACTTGTTTGGTAAAAAAAAAAAAAAAAAGGAAATTTAAGTTTAAAGAAAATAAAAATAAAAATAAAAAATTATAAGAAAATCTTGTATTTGTGAGTTGGTGGAAGAACTTTAATTTAATTTAATTTATTTATTTAGTTTTTGTGAGACCAACACAGCTGAGTGACCGTGTCATTTTCCTCCGTTTCTCCTCACCAACACAGCTGCTTAAATATTTTCTTAGAACCCGCACTTTTTTGCTGATTTATTGTTGCTTGCTTAATAATTGTATTCTCAAGTGTTAAGTTTTAAAAAAATAATAAAAAATAAATGTCTACAGCCAGCAGAAATTGCCGGTACCGGCAAGGAGAACTCCAAGGAGAATCGGTTTTATGGCTTTGTCAGGAAAGTCATTGAACTTCACGACAAGTATATGACTGACATTTGTGAATGCTTTCTTTTTGAATCACAGGCTCTCTTTCTTTCTTTCTTTCTTTCACAAGGTATGTGTTCCACTTTCCCTCCTGATTTGAATTTAATTTAATTATTCTTGGTCCTTTTTCTGTTTTCTGACTGAATTTCTGTAGGCTCTGAAAGAGGCTTTTGAGGTTTTCTGCAACAAATCTGTTTCTGCGATAATATTCTCAAGCAAGCAGAATGGAAGTGAAAAATTGAGTGAGGAAACTCTAGACAAAGGTGGTTATGCTTCTTGCATATACTGTATTAATTAGTGACTAAAGATCTGTTTGCTGAGTTTTACAGGTATGTTTAAATATTATATTTCTCTTATCATATTTATTGTTATTCTTTTTCATTTCTTTTACTTACTTCAATTCGAACATTTTTTTATTTTTTTATTTTTTTTTAATAAATGCCCTTTAGGAAAAAGCTTTCTCGACGTCTGCTATTTGCAAGTAGTGCTAACGAGGATCATGAGAAACATATCCTGATGAAACTAAAGCAGCAGTGTTGTGGGCAGTTCTCACATCGAAGAAACGTGATGTTGAAGGCCGGCCGCTGCGTTGTTGCTGCTATTATTCAATGGTACTTCAGATAGATAAACTGAGTTACTCAGAAATTTGGGTGATGATGGTTTGGCTCCATCATGTTTTAAACACAAGATTTTAATTAAGACTTGAAGCTCAAGAACTGTCTCCTCAACCGACTCTTTTGAGTTCATTTCTTCTAAGTCTACTGAAAAAAAAATGAGGAGAATTAAGGTTTGAAAATGTTTTCCTAATTGACTACTCCAAACCTCTCTCTATGTCCATCCAGAGTAATAACCAACATAAATAGCTTTTCCACACTCAACAACATATATGAGTGAAATTGACTTTGTAATTTTACTACTTAAGTAATTAGTTTGTTCGATGGTACTAGTCTTAACAGTAATAAAAATAAAAAAAAAAATTATTTTTATCGAATTTAGAAGTTCAATCCGTGAAATTTTAAATTTTAAAATTGATATAATCAAATGATCAGAAACAATAGATCAAAATGAGGCTTACATCAATTTAACTATCAAAATGTAGAAAATTGTAAACTTTAAACATTAAATAACATATAATATTAAACATTAAATGAGCTTCCATCTATGTAACTATCAAAATGTTGCAAATTGTATACATTTAAAACAAAAGTTCACAGTACAACCTCTTTTTCTTTCATTACGCTTGAACTATTTACAAACCCCCAGGCTAGGCGGTCGTTCAACAGTCGACACCGATGAAAACTTGAGACGTTAATATTGTGTTTAGTTTCTATTTCTTAAAAAAAATAAAAAAAAAAAGTTTATGTTGAAATTGAGTAATTGTTGAAATGAAATGTGTTATTAATTCTAAAATATTGATTAAAAATAAAGAGAACGAAGAAGTGAAAAGTAAAATGCTTATTCCTCTTAAAAAAAATATCCATTATATTTTTTCTCTTATTTTTTAACTTAAGTTATGTGGCTAGTTAACCACTTCATTTTAACCACTAATGTAAAATTTTATTCTATTCATTTTAAACAACGATTGAGAACCAATCGCAATATAAGAACAGATATAGATCAATCGTTTAGATCCACAAAAACAAAAGTCAGTGTGTGTTATACGAAAGGACCGGAAGAAGGTAAACCAAAGTAATATTGTTCTAAAAGTGCCGCACTATTATGAAATTCATGAACTAAATGGATGTCCATTCATATTCCTATGTATATATATTTATCTATAATGTATTCATTGTACCACTATTTATGAGAGAAAAAGAAAAGTCAACATATATTGTATTCACCATCTTCTTCCACCTATAAAAGGAGACGATTTGTAGTGGATAGATATACTTATGAATGAAAATATTCTCTCATTTCCATTTATCTTTCTCTCATATCATAATTGAGTTGATTCCATAAATTACCGTTTTCATATTATTTATAATATGTTATCAGCACAAATCCAGTGAGAATCTTGGAAGTTGCTTAAATTCCGAACTGGTATTCCTCATAAACAAGTATCTGAAAATGGTGAATGTAATCTATTCTTTAATCTAAAAGGATTTAATATTTTTTATGACATTCTCTCTCGTGTTTTGTGTATTGGTGATATGACATGCTATTAGTACCATACTGATTTAATCAAATAGACATTAAAATATGTGTTGAATTGGATTTTACTTTATGGTATCCTTCCGGATTTGATTACTTAAGTTAAGGTTATTGAATTTTTTTTGTTCACAATGGATGGTCACTTGGAACGTACTTATTGAATTTCATTTACCATTCTCAAATGTGTGAATATTAATACAACTTTTGAGATAACAAAATTTGACACTTGAAATTTCTATCAAATTACAAATTTTATTTTCGACATTATTGACAAATGACAACAGCATAAATTTAAATACTTTATTGTTTTAGCATAAACGCTATATGTGACACTCCTAAATCTGGGTATCTGCACCCAGACTTGAGTTGTCAATTTTTTAATAATATCACAACTTATAAACATACAAGACCTTATTATAAAGTACACAAGGTCATAATAAAGTACATCATGTCATACTATAAATATTATACATGGTACTCTTCATAAATTATTATTTTTTTAGCCAATAGTATGCAGCGGAAACATCTAAGCAACTGGACCTCTAGTTCATTTCCTCCAATAACCTCGCTATCAGTTATCTGCACCTGAAACGAATATGAGACAAAGAAGTTAACTCAAACAGCTCAGTAAGAAATACTATGATTAAAGATAACTGAAACAAAGAAAGTTATTTTTAGCCTAATAAGTCAGCAAATTAAGTGTGAATGAGAACATAGATATATGAAATATTATCAAGTGTAACTGCAGAAAAAAGGCAAGTACAAAAATAAAACAGTTATGAATATCTAAATTTTTTATTCTTTAAACAGTCATCAGAATATCATTACTAGACATTCTAGCATATGTGACTTTACCACACAGGTAAACGTCACCAATACCACAAGTCTTTGCCCCCGGTCAAAGACAATCATAATTTAGCAAGTCTACCACACAGACCAATAATATAATATATGTACGCCCTTGTCACTCAGACTAAGACACCCATAATCAATCTGAATTCGAAATCTGATGATCACTGAAATAATTAAGATGAGATTTTCAATGTTTGTAACTAAAGTAGCCGGATATCAATAAGATAGAATCAATAAATTTAGGAATTATTGTTACTCAAGTAATAATAACAATTGATGAACAATCAAATTATCCACATATGTCCAAATTGTCAACATATGTTCAAAGTTAAATATAATGTTCGATCTCAAGAGTTTCAAAGTTGAATAAAGTATTTCCAGTCACATGAGTCTATTCAAGAGGAAATGATAGCTAACGTGAATGTCAAAAGATATTCCTTCCAGTTGAAGCAAAAGGATGGTACTCCTTACATTAACGCGTAATCCGTAAGTTATGTCTTCCTAGAAGTAGTTGGCTTATAAATTATTTTGCATATTATAATATAATCAATGATGAAAATATATTTAAGTATATATTTTAACCATGATTTCACA
>JAUMHB010012111.1:12236-27335 GCA_032359685.1 Pittosporum tobira
GAGGTTCGTAAATTGATTGAGTTAAATGGTTTTATAAATTAAGTGGATTTAATTAAATGGTTAGTGGTTGAACCAATTAACATATATATAATTATATGTGTAGCTATATGTGTAATTAAACACATGTAATCTATATGTGTAGTTGTTAATTTTGTAATTGAGAGAATACTAACTTAGCAAAATGAGTATCGATTATGCAACAAATTATTTCCATGTGGTATTTTTTTAGATGCTATTTTATTTTATTTTTCTTCTTCTTCCTACATTTTCAAGGCTCAAATGCAATCAAAATTTTAAAAATTTCACACCATTAAATTCGTGATATTGAGAGCTTTCCAACAAGTGGTATATTAATATATTTTCAATAAACATACAAAAAAATGATCTATGAAATTTAAGGTCGATAGTGGTTATCCATATCCATCCTTATCCATATATACATCTGTTTATCAACAATGTAAAATTTAATCTATTTTAATCCAAATCCAAATATATCCAAATCCATTTATATTCATCCATATCCATCCTTATCCATATATATACATCTATTTATCAATAATGTAAAATTAAATCTATTTTAATCCAAATCCAATTATATTCATCCAAATTCATCGTTATCCATCCATTTGTCAGGCCTAAATTGGAGTATACAAATTTGAGATGCTAACGTGCTATCTGTGTAACGTCTTTTTATACAATTGACTATCTTTCATCTGGTTTAACATATACTTGACCCTTCAAATACATATAAAAGCCTAGATATACTAGTTACCCAAAATTCATTGTTACCTTCCAGTAAGTAACTCTATGAGAAGTGTACTAATATTAGGTCTTGGATTTAAGGTTTTTAATATATAAGAATAATTGAGAATTAAAAAATAAAAATCCATACTAGATAACACATAGTATCATCCAGCATTATGTGTTGCCTTATTAGGAGCTGTCCAAGACAACATATGGTTTCGTCCGACACTATATGTCGCCTATGCCCATATATATATATATATATATATATATATATAAATTTTCATTCTAGTATGTTACACCTCCAATACAACTTGCGTTCGACCTATACAATTTTAGCTTAACTTCAAAGCCATCCTAAGCAATATATATAGTCTCCCATCAATTTTATTTCATTCATTCAATATCTAGCAACTACTCCAAAGCCATTAGTGTGAGAATCTAGAATAAAAAGGGTTTTATTTTAAATAAATTAATAAAAGATAATGAATTATTGAATTTCAGTGAATCAAATCGATTGGTACACTCAAAAAAAGAAATGAACCAAAGGCATAATGGTCATTTTGAAGAGTAATGTGATAAATTTGAAAAGTGTTCAAGTGTTAAAAACAATCCGAGATCATAAATCTTTATGAAAAATAAGAGAATTGAAATGAGGATTGTTTTTCATTTTAACCTAATTTTGGTCGATTTTAAAATCAGTCATTTTAAAAAAACAAATTGTGCTATTAAATCCAAAGTGTGTCAGAATATAGGGGTAGAGTATAATATTATTATATTTTTAAATTTATAAACAAATGCAATTAAAATTATTTAAGCGAAGTCTTTTTTTCTTTTCTTTATTCTTTTCGAAATTATGTATAGAATTTTGGGTTTAAGGTTACACTAATAAATTAGATTTTTATTCCCTAAGGGTGGGTTTGAAGTTCCAAAAGAAAGGATACACCAAAGATTAAGAAAAAATAAATAAAACTTAGCCAAGTAGAAGATAATTTCGTCTGACACTACCTATTTCAGAGAGATTTAACCAATTTTCAAGTAGTGTCGTTCGACACTACCTGCTCTCTAAGCTAATTTTATTTATTATTATTTTTTAAAGTTTTTGAGCATATTGCAACCCTAATTTAACCCAAATTCAACACATACAACTTGACTTTGCCTCCAAGTCACGATAGACTATAAATATAGCCTCTCATCACCCTTTTCGACAACAACTTTCATATTTATGCGCTATTTTAAGCTAGATACCTTCTCGAGCTAGGAGTCTCTATTTAACACATTCTAGCACTCGTTTCAAAGCTTTTGTCATGTTATACGCCATAGCTAAGAGGAAGAAAGTAAGTCTTCTAACTCTATTGTTCTTTTCTTAACTTTTAAATATCAATTTATTGTTTCCATGCTTTGATTGGGTTTATTGAGTTGTTTGGTTGGTTGATTGGTTGATTGTTCTAGCATATACTTTCACTTGGTTTTGATCTAAACATGTTTTTGTGGTCGATTATTAATTGCTTGTGATTTAAGTTGCCACGAAAATTATGGTTTATGCTAGAGATCATGCTTAGACTTTCAAATAAGTTATGATACCTTGATTGATGTTTGTTTGACCGTCTCTGACCTAGCCCGCTCAATATCTAGCTGGATTGAACTGGAGAGTCCTTGGTCAACCTGAAACACAAGGAATGATGACCTCATTCCCTTCTCAGATTCTTAAGTTAGTGATCAAGAGTTATGACATCATTAGTAAGTTCAATGTGAGAGAAATATAATATTTATGTTTGTGTATCCGTCCATTTTACCATAATAATGAGGGGGTATTTATACGTATTTCGTCTTGGCGCACAAGTCGAGGATACAAGAGTTGTGGGTCCCACTTAAATAGACAACATGGGTGGTCGTTGGGCCGTTTGTATGTCCATTGGGCTGCAAGACATCTTTGTAAGTAGGCCCAATTGTGAAATTGTGGTTGAGAATGCAATGAGCTCAAGTCTGTAGCCAATGGGCGATCACCTGGAGGTTAACTATTTGAGTAGATTATTCGGGCGATCGGTCGAGGAAGCTTTGACTGGTTGTCCAGATTTCCCGTGCAGAGGAAATCCCAGCTCGGTCATTCGTTGTGGCTTTTAAGAGGAGATCTCTGACCCAGCCATTCAAATAGATCAGATGGGATCGGATTATCACCACGTGTTCCCGAGTAGGGACCCAGAATGTCTGGTGCACATGTACCAATGTTTGACGCCCTAATTAGTGTTTGAAGAGTGTTTTGACCCTTATTTTAGGATGGTGTATATATATATATATATATATATAGTTTTTAAAATTATAAGAACCATCAGTCCTTGCTAATGCTATAATGTCTGTTGCCCCTTCCTTGTTGTTCCAGTGCCTGATGTTTCAGTCCTTATTACTGATACTCCTGCTGAAAACCCTACTGTCAGCACTCCTCATTCAACTCCTGCTACAGTTGTCACCTCGGCCACTCCTATTAAGCTACATGTTGATGAAGAAACTCCTTCTCCTGCTGAAACTCAATAGAAAGATAGAGATAATGATGTTAACCTAGAAGAAGAAAAAGAAAGTAAAACTGACTCTGATGCTTCTCAACTCCACTACCAAAGACTAGAAAAACCTTTGTAATTGGCACCTCTTCTAAGGAAGCAGCAGAACTTCCTCAAGTGACGATGCCAATAGAAAAGTTCATTGTTCTTCCAAGCAAACTCTACGCTCCTTTCACCCATCAGATGAGGGGACAAATTGCATAAGGCCTCCAACTTACTCCAAGCTCATCTGACTTAAAAAAGTTTATAGGCTCAATAACTTTTGATGCTCTTAACATGTGCTTCTCACTTTATAAAATCAATGAAAAATACAAGGATACTGACAAGGATAAAAGATCTTTGAGTTCAAAAGTTGGAACCATCAGGAGCTCTCAGCTAGCCATAAAGTCAAAGGTTGAAGAAATTGACAACACCCTTAAGGAGGTCATTAAGAGATTAGACTACCCTGCAGCAAAAGACGCAAATGATCAAGAGCTATTCTCTACATCAAGGCTGGCATTGACAAGATTAAAGAGTACAATGCCAAGGAAATGGAAAGAAGAGATGCTGAGCTTGCTACTCAATTAGCTAAGCAAAATGAAGAAGAAGCAAAAGCTTGAAAGCTGCTAGAAAGCAAAAGCAACAGCAAAGGTGAAGGCAAAGGAAAGAAGAAGACACCTTGAAGATCCTGCTGCCTGGATTCTAACAGTAAAGAATCTAGATGCCCATTTTGAATCTTACTATCAACTGCTTCAACAAACCTGCCATGTGACTCTGCTATACTTCAATCGTTCATACTCCCACCTGCTGTCAGAAACGACTTTTTAGTTGCCTGATCTTCTTCTTTGGCTAAGTTTTAAATCATTTGCTCTTACTAGACTTTTTTAGGTAGGTGTAAACTAAACTGTTCTTGGTGTCATTACCGTTGCTACTCCTATTGCTATTACGACTGCATGCAATTGGTCATTAAATTGATAAATATACTCTATGAACTTTTTCTAAGACTGGTAAATTGCAAACTAAATTTCTGATATTGGGTTTAGCTTACCTACTAGTGAATATTATAACAAATACAAGCATTTACATTATCTGTGACAGTAATGAGTCAAAAAAAAATTGTTCAAAAAAAAAAAAGGAAACTTGTACATCATAAGCCTACCTTGATTGATAACAATACTCATAAATTGGACTACTATCTACATTAACACGTTGATTTTAGTCATGGGTTTTGAACTTTTAATTCTGCAAAAGTGAGCTTCATTTACTTTCTAGTTTTCGAAATATATTTTCAAAGGAAGAATAAAGTTTAATTCAATATCGTTCAAAACGGCGTTAGTATATATCATTTGTTTAATCGGTTACTATTTTGTATTATCAATATAAACAATAAAATTTGGAATCTTTATAAATTAAGACGTATCATCTGTTAATTTTTCAAAGGGGCCAAAGATGTTCAAAAACCATTTCTTTTATATACGTAAAACAGGCTGCTTATGAAATTTTGATTTGGTGATATAGTATCTTTAGTGAGAATGTACAAGTATATAATCTATTATTAAGCTAATAATTTTATTAAGAAGATAATTTAATCAGTAAACAATGTATCAATTTAATGCGTAAATACCATTCATAGGTAGTGATTAAAGGCCTTATGTTTGGGGTTATTTGGCATTTGACGTTTACACTTATGAGCATGTGATATATGAGGTATCGGATATGTAACACCCTATTCTTATAAAAGAGAGAGGTCACATCTAAATAAATAAGAAAATCTAATAATTTATTTTTAATTCTATAAAGTCCGAATAATATTTCAATAACAAATATAAAACTATAAAAGTAACTCCAACACAATTATTAATTTTAAAGATGAATATCAAAATGGCCCAAGACACTCAACTTATAAAAATGACAAGTGTAATTTATTGTATTTAAACAAAACTAAAGTAGTGCTCAAATTGAATGGGTCTCTCTCATCACACATCTCAAAGACTCATGTTCTCCAAATGGTTCAAGCTCTTGGATTACCTACTGTCATCAGAAAAGAAAGACGATTAAATAAAAACTCAGTACAGATAATATAAATAATAGATGAAATAAATGTTAAAAAATAAATGAACATAACCTAACAAATGTCAATGATAAACATAACAGAATAATATTAAATTCATACTAATTAAATGGCAAAATATAATCTAAAGTTATGGAAATCATACTGAGCTCATATACAAACAAAAGAGAAGCATCTGATCATGATGCTAACACAACGGTAGTAGTACGTACGTGGCACATACTGATGGGGATGAGAAGTGAAGAGTAAGGATATATTTATATTTATTATTGGAAATTTTATTATTATTTCAAATTGATGTAATTTGTTATTTTATTTATTTATTGGGGATTTAGGTTATTAAGAAGTTTTATTATTTATTAAGGTTATTTTATTAGTTTAGTACTTTAGGGTTTTCTAAGTAAATTAAGGTTTGTTACTCTTTAAATATCGTTGTAACCCCCACAAGATTTTTGGTCTATGAAATATTAAATTGAGATTATTATTGTGAGACTTAAGTACTCCCTATTTTGTTAATTTTAGGGGCTAGATTAGGCTTGAGAATCCTAATCCCTAATATTATGCAGAGATCCTAGAGGAAATATTAGGCTTGAGAGTCCTAATCCCTAGTTATTTGATCAATGAGAAGTGCAAGTGTACACTAATTAGATTGTAGTAATAAAAATATCGTCTCACGAGGATTGAAATTAATTATTTACCAACTTTGACTATTCTTTAACTTATCTAATTTGAGCAACAAAATTTTGGTTTTTAATTAAAAGAACTAATTAATTACTAAATAAACTAAACGAATGAATTTTAGAGTTTTTTAAACAATAATAAGAAAGTGTGCTAAAGATTTTGACTTCATTTACCCATTCATAATCAGATCAATTGGTTTATCATGCAAGTTATGGATTTTATTCTATTGTGATAGTAGAATTTTCCAAAATTACTTGCTACTCTATCTCTAGTTATAGCACCCCTACTTCAATTATTAACCTTACAGTCTCCATGCGAAATTTAAACAATATGAAGAGTATTAAATTTTATGAAAATTCTCGGATTCACTAACCATCACGACTCGTTTAGATATAGTTACTACCGAAACTACACAAACAACCTAGCCTATCTCTACCTAAATTTAATGTATGGTTATATTTCACACGAGCTCTCACTAGTCTTCTCCTATTGGTACTTGAATTATGTGACAAAATTTATCTACACATTGGCCAAACATCTAGAAGCATTAATAACATGAAACATAACTCGCAACATAATAACTTCACATAAAAAGTATAATAAAACGGTAGATATAATTAATCATGGGCATGATCCATCTAATCTTAGCTCAAAGGAAATTAGAACATAATTATATTAAATAAGAAAATAAAAGAGTTTAGAATAAAGTTACTCGAATAAAAAGCCTTCGTCTTATATGAAAAACCTCCACCGAACACTGTCTATAATTACTACTACTATTCTACTAGCTATGAACTATGCAAATTGATACATGATAATTAATTTGAGATCTATGTTATTTATATGACAAGATACACAATCTGAATCTATCTAAAATTCGTGCATGAATGGTCCGGATCGCATCCCCCTTTCAGAATCGGAGTAGAAAAGTGAAAAATCACGCCGGATACATGAATGGTTGATTTACAATTCTCAAACCAAATGAATTAATTAATCTGGTAAAGAAAATAATCGAAAACTAACAATTCATAAGTTATAAATCAACACCAAATCATGTACATGCAAAACTTCATAAAATTTAAACTATAAATATCCATAACAAGTCTCAAATCGCTTAAAACTCCCCTACTCCCTATAAGTTGTTTTACAAGTGTTCTCGTGCTCATGTGCAAAAAGTATTAACTCATAGATATTTAAAATATCTCAATTGGACTTTTATCTTTAAGCTTTGTACCATAAACCTCCGACCAATGAACGGTTTCTCTTACCCATCGGCATAAATCATCCTCTCAAATACCAAGATCTCAAAGGAGCACTTGATTTTTTCTCGCATTTATTTTCATAGGCTTTGTTTATAGAGTTGATGGATATTTTGCTCTTGTTTATTTCCAACTCTTTTTATTTTTTTTATTTTTTTCATATTCCATGAATTTTGGAATTTTTTGAATATTTATTTATTTATTTTCTTTGTTTATTTTTTTTTTTTCGAGGTCAAGTGTTTCTCCAGTAATCAAAAATATTCAAGAGTCGACATGGAAGTCTAAGTACTTTACCTTCATTTAACAATCTCTCTAAAATATTTTAATATCTAAAAGTTAATATGGAGTGATTTGAAACAACTTATATCACAAGAATAAGATAGCAAGGGATTTTCTAAAGTCTCTATGCCTATTATGAATACATAATGATTTAAATATGCAAAATTCGACACATACAATTCTAAGCATCAATTCATCAAAAACAAAACAGTAGTTCTAAAAAAATTTCAAAACCAAATAAGTTACTTCATTTTTTTATTTTATTATTATTTTTTTATGATAATAAAAACAACTAATAAAACCTAAAAACAAATAAACTCTAGCAACCTATAAATAATAAATAAGAAATAACAACATGCAAATCATCCCCTCTCCCAAGCTTAAATTATACATTGTCCCCAATGTATAGAAAATATAGCACATAATGGGAGAAAGGGAACAAACACACCTGGTTAAGAAGATGGAGGTGGCCAAGGCTCCAGTGATTCCCACCAATGCTTATTGGCCTCCAAATATTTTTCAGTGTTTGGCTTGTCATCCAGGCCTAGTCTTTTTTTGATTTGATGCACCATAGCATTCAGCAGTGGATCCATGGCATTAGTCAATTTAAACATATACTCCACTTCCTTGTCTATGGTATTAATCATCCACACATCCTTCTGCTCGCTTGGGTACTTTATTTTTTTTAGGACATTAAACGTGACTTTGTCTTCATACAGTCGTAGATCCAATTTTCCTTCTTACACATCAATCAGAGCCCCCTTGTTGCTAGGAAAGGTCTTTCCAAGATAATTGGTACCTCAACTTCTTCTTCCATTTTAAGTATTAAAAAATCGGTAGAAAAAATAAACTTATCCCTCGTCACCAATACGTTCGTCACTATATCTCTCAGATATTTTATTGATCTATCCACTAACTTGAGTGACATAGCGGTGTCCTTGATTTCTCCGACCCCTAGCCTCATGTAGACCGGATATGGCATTAGATTAATGCTTTTTTTATATCGCATAATGCCTTGCTAAATGGCACATCCACAATTTGATAGGGAATGGTGATAGTGGTAACTTATTTTGCAAGATTGCAGAACATTCTCCGTTCAGCTTTACAGTCTCTCTATCATCTAACTTTTTCTTGTTTGCAAAGATTTCCTTCAAAAACTTTGCGTAACTTGGCATCTATAGAAGAATATCAACTAATGGTGAGTTGATGTGAAGTTTCTTTAAAGCCTCAAAAAACTGAACAGAATCATTATTTTTCTTTACCAGTCACCCCGGATATGAGATTAGCGAATTATAAGAATTTGGGGATGACTCTTTTTTTGCTTGAGAATATGAGAGTTGTGATTTTGTCAGCTAGACTTCTTCCTCCTCAATCTTCTTCTCTTCTATCCCTTTCAGCTTTTTACCACTTTGTAACATGATGACATTTGTATTCTCCATTGGTAAAGAACTATACAGCCTTTCAATAATCTACTTCTTCTTCTTTACAAGCCTTTCGGGATATAACAGGTGGAGTATAGGGATTCGACACAGACTCTTCCATTTCAGCTTGAGAGGATGAAAATTGTTCTTTCTTTGATTCGACTTCTAGCGGCTTCCTCTGCACAAGTCTCTCCGAATATGGAATTGGAGGAGTATAAAGATTTGGGATAGACTTTTCCTCTTTATCCTCGACCACTAGTGTTTTCAATTCTTTACCACCCCTCAACATGATGGCATTAATATGGTCTCTTGGATTTTTCTCGGTGTCACTAGGTAAGGAACCATATGATCTTGTGGTCATCTGTTGCGCTAGTTGCCCAACTTGCCTTTCAATATTCCTATTGACAACGTCTTGATGTTAAAGTCACGCATTAGTGTTCTAGATGTCTTCTTTCATTGTATGGACTAGCTCGGTGAAGGCTTATTCCTTTGTATGGGCTAGCTTGCCAGAGGCTTCTTCTATTGTATGGATTAGCTTGGCAAAGGCTTCTTCTATTGTATGGGTTAGCTGGTTTATCAAATCCTCTAAATGCCTATTCGGGCTCTCTACTGGTGATGTCCATTGAGCTAGTTGATTATGACCTCCCTACTGTAAATTAGGATAATTTTGCCATTCTGGATTATATGTGTTGGAATAGGAGTCGGTCATGTCAAAGTAGTTTGGATTTCTGCCATAGTTAGAAAAATAATTAGTATTTTCGTAAAGTGCAGCGAAATTGTTACCAACCTGGCAATCAATTCTCCTATGGTTGCCACCACAAAAGTCATAAAAGAATCCCTGGATGTTTGAAATATTGCTCGATTGATAATTAACCATATTTGTTAATGCATCAGTGCTTGCTTGCAATGTTGCTAGCTAGGGCCGCTAACTCTCCCATCGTTTGTCTCTGGTTAAATATGTTTACTTCTTGAATTGCCTATATCAATACCTAAACCTGCAAAAACAAAATAAAAGTGTAAAACATAAAAAACAAAGGCTAGTCTAAGCAAATAATTTTCAATAGTGATAATAATTAGAAAATTAAACAATTCCCCGCAATGGCGCCAAAAACTTGATCGGTGAGAAGTGCAAGTGTACACTAATCAGATTGTAGTAATAAAAATATTGTCCCACGAGGATTGAAATTAATCAATTATTTACCGACTTTGACTATTCTTTAACTTATCTAATTTGAGCAATAAGAGTTTTGGTTTTTAATTAAAAGAACTAATTAATTACTAAATTAACTAAACTAATGAATTTTAGGGTTTTTTAGACAATAATAAGAAAACGTGTTAAGATTTTGACTTCACCTACCCATTCATAATCAAATCAATTGGTTTATCATGCAAGTTATGGACTTTATTTTGTTGTGATAGTGGAAATTTCCTAAATTAGTTGTTACTCTATCTCTAGTTATAGCACCCCCTACTTCAATTATTAACCTTACAGTCTCCATGTAAAATTTAAATAATATGAATAGCATTAAGTTTTATGAAAATTCTCGGATTCACTAACCATCACGACTCGTTTAGATATAGTTACTACCTAAACTACATAAACAACCTAGACTATCTCTACCTAAATTTAATTTATGGTTATGTTTCACACAAGCTCTCACTGATCTTCTCCTCTTGGTACTTGAACGATATGACAAAATTTATCTAAACATTAGCCAGATATCTAGAAGCATTAAAAACATGAAACATAACTCGCAACATAATAACTTCACATAAAACGTATGATAAAACGGTAGATCTAATTAATAATGGGCAGGATCCATCTAATCTTAGTGCAAATGAAATTAGAACATAATTATATTAAATAAGAAAATATAAGAGTTTAGAACAATAGAATACCCATAAAGTTACTCGAATGAAAAGCATTCGTCTTGTATGAAAAAACTCCACTGAGCACTGTCTACAATTACTACTACTATTCTACTAGCTATGAACTATGTAAATTGATACATGATAATTGATTTGAGATCTATGATATTTATAAGACAAGATACACAATCTGAATCTATCTAAAATTCGTGCATGAATGATCCGGATCGCATCCCCCTTTCAGAATCGGAGTAGAAAAGTGAAAAATCACGCCGGACACCTCTCACAAGTAGCCCGTGGCCATGGCCACGGCCGTGGGAGCTGCTGAAAATTTGCCATCTTGCCTTTTTATTTATAGTTTTGCCATTCTTCAGCCTAGATTCGTTCCGTGTCTATTCTAAACCCAGATTTACACGAAAATAGGTCCAAAAACCTATAAAATAACATTCAAACAAAGAGTAGTAATCTAAACTAAAAATATAACAATTATTGCATGTTTGTTTGGGCTTTTTAAGCAAATAATGATAAATCAAGAGCAAAGATATTAAAATATTAAGTACTAAAAAGCTCTTATCATTATTTTTCTTGTTTTTCTATCAATTCATTTATCTTCAAATATGTCTTACATCAAAGTGGCATCGGAGCCAAAACCCTAGATCAATTGGAAATTTTCAACTTACTGTTCATAGTGGGGAACTGTTCATCTAAGGTTATTGTTCATCACTGTTACCGTTCAGCACCAGAACTATTGTTGAAACCCTAATATGGCACCACCCTAACACAATCAGTTCTTGCATCTGCAACCAATACCACCATCAGATCGGGCCACCACCAACATCTACTGATCTAATAATCATCAACAGATCGGCCCCTCATACCACCATATCTGCATCTCACATCTAATCAGCTGGAATCATCACCAAAACCACCATTTGTTGCTATCATCTTGATCCGTCAAATAAAGTTGGAACCTTTCCACTATTTTCAATATGAAAACAATAAAAGGTCAAGCCTTTTCATCACCTTTGATCAGCAAACTTGTAAAGGTAGTCTCTTTCCATCATATTGAGCTGCAAATCACAAAAATAATTATATTTTTGGATCTAGAAGTTTATTTTTATGAGTAGATGTCTAGAGTTACAAAGGCACATATTCTACAAGCAGAGGATGACATCCGTTTTCTTGATAGAGAACATGATTTGTTGCATTATTATATCTCTTCATGTGGTCTCACATACTTGAAACCTAATCAACAGAATCTTTTAGATAAATTGGTTGATGCACATGACTTGATAATTTGTGATGTCAGTATCAAGATGAGCTGAGAAGAGCCGAAGAAGAAGAGTATCGAAAGGCCACTTTAGCCAAAATACCATATAATTGTTCTTCTAATTTTTATTAGATTCGTAAATTACTAGAAGCTATAAAACATCAGCTTGCAATTAATACTAAGGCAGAAGAACTTAAGTCAAGTGATGTGTCATTTACTACAGAAGTTCCTAAAATTTTACAATCTAAAGTTGAGATTGTGGACAAGGGAGAAAATAATATTGAAGAAATCCAGCAACAAAAGGAGCACGGTGAGCCCATTCTTGAAGTTATTAATCGTACACAATTTATGATTCAAGACAAATGCGAGGAGGTAAGCAAAGCAGATTCACAAGCTGACGAGTTTCTAGAGAGTACAAATATAGCAGTGATGATACTAGAAGTCACAATTCGAGACATTCCAATTGATGTTGATCATATTGAGTTTGTCATTCCACACGAGATATTTGGAGCGAAACCGGATACGAAGGCAACAATTCTATTGGTGCTCTTTCCGAAATATTTTGAGACTAATCGTATAACTATGTTGTCAAAGGAGTCCAAAAAATTTCCCTTGGTACAATTAAGTTGGTGGATTATTCTTGCTCATTATAAAACTTGAGGTTGAGTTTTTGCTAACCAGGGGAGAATGATGGGAACGAGAAGTGAAGGGTAAGGGTATATTTATATTTATTATTGGAAGTTTTATTATTATTTCAAATTGATGTAATTTGTTATTTTATTTATTTATTAGGGATTTAGGTTATTATGAAGTTTTATTATTTATTAAGAGTATTTTTAGTAGTTTAGTACTTTAAGGTTTTCTAAGTAAATTAGGATTTGTTACTCTTTAAATATCGTTGTAATCCCCACAAGTTTTTCAGTCTATGAAATATTGAATTGAGATTATTATTGTGAGACTTGAGAGTTCTCCTCCCTATCTTGTTAATTTTAGGGGCTAGATTAGGTTTGAGAATCCTAATCCCTAATATTTTTGAGATATCCTAGGGGTAAGATTAGGCTTGAGAGTCCTAATCCCTAGTTATTTCTCCTGTTTTTCTATCAATTCAATTATCTTCGAATCTGTCCTGCATCACATACTTCACTACTCCATAAACAGAACAAAAAAAGTCGACCCATGTATCTTGAAATAAATATCTTATGATCAAGCTCAATCTGGGATACATTAGCATGTCCCTTTTATTACCAAAGGGCACACAGGTAATTATACATAGCTCATTGGTATATCTAAAGTCAATCTAATAAAGTGTGGTCTAACAGTGTACCATTGCAGATGCAAAAAAATCTTCCAAATCATAGCATAGAATCAATTCCTTCAGTTCATATTAGGGTGCCTAATCTACTACCTAGCACATGAATAGTGAAGGAGTAGAATTATAAAAAAAAATAAATGAATAAAATAACTACTCCACTACTGACAAACAAAGTGACAAATATATATTTATTCAAAATGAACATACCTGAAAGGAAGATATCCGATACCTGATAATGAATGTCCCAATTATTTGTATCCATAAAACTCAACCTCAGTGTAGAATTGTCTCAAACGCAAAAGCTTAGTCAACCACCTAAAAACGACATTTTCACAATAACTATGTACATCAACAATAATACTACTAACAAGCCATATCTGTAAGGTTGTATTAAATTTTCATGCTTCTGAATATTATTGTCAAACTTTCTTATGCAAAAGTACAACAATTAAATACATTTCCAATTTCCCAAAGAAGTCACAGCCACCATTATAAATACATAAAATGATCTTCATATTAATGTATAAAGTCTACTTCCACTGTTCGAAAAATAAGTATCTATACATATGTAAACTATATAAGTAAACTACAGATATATATACCTTTGCTTGTTCTCCTGAAGAAAAGCGCAAATCGCAGAGGCGAAGCCAGCTATTCGGAAATCAAGGAGGCCTTTCTCTGATCCTGTATCTGCTCCTGCCTCTGCTCAAAGACTCCATCTCATCTAAAATAAAAATTATAGAGGATATTAATACCATATTAATGTGCTCAAGCAAGACAGAACAGAGAGCTAACTAAGCAGTAGCCACCTGAAGACAGAAGAAGACCTAAATAAAGAACCAACCATCAACCAATCGCCTTTAGATTTTCTTCGCCGAAGTGCTGGTTTGGAAGCCTATCTTTGTAGCTTCCTCCATCAAAATGATGTCCCAGTTGTCCTTCTATCTTGGCATAATTCTGATAGACACCAACGACCCGTTGCAATTTCTAACTTTAGTTAGCAGAAATTGGACCTTCCGATAATCCTTATAGCCTTATAGATCCACAAGTGCGCCTCCACCTTTCCCTTCCATTCCAAAACTTAGGCAGCCGCTCAAACCCTTCACTAGTCGGGTAATATGATAGTCTGTCACTAAATGGTCCTTGATTCATATTTTAATTCCAATTTAGCCTTAATTAAGATTTTCTTGTTTTCCTCCCCTAATTATATAATTTGTTTGAAACGTTTTAATTCACAACTCCCTATTAGACGCCTCCCTAGTGTAAACGTGGTTCTAATCGGTCACTAACTTGTCAAAACTTAATTTTTGATTTTCATTAAATAGATAAATGATACTATTCTTTAATTTGATTAGATGTTAATTTCTTCGTACATATATATCTTAGTAATGTTTTTATCTTATTATTATCACTACGCTAATAACTTATACCAAGTACGGACTTTTAATTTAGTAGCCTCAGTCTTGATTATATAAATCTAGATTAAATATTGAGGTGACATATCTCCCTTTTTTTCTATGGACTAAAATAAATTTGTGAAATATCTTAATCCATTAGGTTCGCAAAGTTTTTTCTTTTTTTCTTGGGTAAAATGCAAAAAACCACCCATGGTTTTACCCTTTTTGCATCGCCCCACCTCAGGTTTAAAAGTCAACTATA
>JAUMHB010012222.1:4603-22918 GCA_032359685.1 Pittosporum tobira
TCTATATATAGGTAAATAAGAGTATAATTAAAATCAAACTACTATAATTTTTATGGACCAAGAGTGTAACTTATTTTGAACTTTTCTGAAATTGGACCCTCTGTGTTTTTGGCTGCAGGAACCCTTAAACCTAATTATCACCTCATAGATTCAACACAAACCTCTTTAAATCTCATCACATATCGTCTCCACTCACTCCCATTCCAAAACTTCCTTGCTTTCCTTCTCCCTATCTCTCTTGTTTCTCTTTAATCAACAAAGGTAATTAGGTCGTCTTTCATAATTCTTCTTGTTTTTTTCTTTATCTTGCCATGAATAATAATCTTCACCCAAACATGTCACTAAATCTTAACCTCCCAAGCACCAATGAACTCAACCCAGAGTTTTTACTCGACCCTTCGACTTCTTCTTCATCTTCTTCTCCATTAAGTCCACTGGAGCCGCGGGTTTTCTCCTGCAACTATTGCAGGAGAAAATTCTATAGTTCACAAGCACTAGGGGGTCACCAGAATGCGCACAAGCTGGAAAGAACCTTAGCCAAGAAAAGTAGAGAGCTGAGTTCAGCAGTTCGGCCACATGCAGGGTGGAACCAGCGGTCAGGGTCCGGTTCAAGTGGTTCGAGCCATGGTCGACGAGTCCAGCCACCGGCTATAGGGATGGAGGTGCATCAAGGGCATGCCGGAAGGTTCGGTGCTAGTGAGATGAGCTACCGGAATTATAATTCCAGTGATCAGGAAGATGGTCAGTGGGTTAATAAGGGTTTCAACAAGCCTGACAATGTTCACGAGGAGTTTGGCCACCTTGACTTGTCTCTCAGGCTTTAGCGTACTCATCTGCAATTGCTTGAAATATTTTTACGATTATTTTTGGTGAATTATTATCAAGCCTATGACTCTATAAGCTAAAATTAAACTCAAATGTAATAGTGCTAAAACTATGAAGAAAAAGTTGCGATCTATTATAATTACTTGTTATGTTCCAAAATTAGAGATATATTGGGTTATTGTATGAAATTTTAAATTTTAAAATTAATATAAATTTATTTTAAGTGTTGAAAGCAACAAATGTAATAATTAGTTGTGTCTTTTAGCCAATATTTATAAATTTTTTTATACTGAAATCAATAAATTTGTAACCATTTTGAATTTTAAAGTTTTATAAATCAACTCAATGCAACTCTGATTTTGCTACCAGCTAGTAATTTTGCTTTATGTTGTCAACATTATTTGAGCAAAATGGGTAGTCTCAAAATCCATTTCAACGAGATTCATCATGACGCACAAATGCTCTAACTAGCAACACAAAAGGGTAAACATGTTGCAAACACTTGGACATGAATAAAGGTTTTTCTTACTCGATCGGTATCAGTGTTTTAATATTCGATAGATGAAATTAATCGGTGAAATAATTATCTAATATTTGACAATAATTAATTAAATATAAAAAAATTAATTAAATTTAGATATCCAATCAATCTAAACAATAGAAAAATGTCTAACGTCAAAGAGAATTTTACAATATTGCTCATAACATTGATACCATCTCCAATATTTTAAAAAATTAAATATATCAATGAAGAGGGCAAATAATGTAATAACATACTCTTATGACTGGAAAATTTAAGTAGTATGTGTGGGTGTGTGTGTATAAATATATTTATATATTTATATATATCACGATAAAATATGTTTAGTTTGAAAATAGAAATTAAGATGAACTCCTTTGGGATTTCTTGATGGGCATGGATAAGAATCAAAAGGAAAGCGTGCACCGACTACAGAACATCATGCATAAGCTGGGTGGATGATTGCGAGGTTGCATGATAATCACGAGTCCGAAGGGCAACTAGTTCTATAATGTTTGCTTATGTTGTAATAACAACCTACTCTAGTGCATGTTCCGCATTCATATCATTTGAGCAACACAGCTAAGACATATTTTCTCCGTTTTAAAAAAAATGGCTACGTGACACGTTTTACACATTAAAAAATTTAAAATATAGAAAAAATAATAAAATATATTTTATTTTTATCCATGTTGGATCCTACATACTCCATCCGTGCCATTAAAATTGTAAAATTTTAATTTTTTGACGTCTCATTAAAATTATAATATTATTTTTTTGAAAAGTTTAATGGTGTAAATTATCTAAATTATCATTACTTTATTAAATACTATTACGCAAACTTCATTTATTACTTTAATGACCAATCACTTCAATCACTATTTCATTAATTAAAACTATAATATCGATACTGTGTCATACCACTTTAACTACAACTTAATTATTTAAATTATAATATTATTAAGAACAATTTAGAAAATTTATATATAATTAAACATATTTTTTAATATTTGTAAAAATTCAAACGGTTGCAATTTTTATGGGACAAAAAGAGTAAAGAAATAATGAAATGTCGCCTCACGGGAACTAGTATACCCCGCTAGCGTAACTTTAAGGGTAAAGTTGTTATTATGCAACATCATCTTCCCTTTGAATTTTGTATTTTTGACATATTTTTAGGAATAAAAATATTTTTGACTTAAAAGACATTTTCTTGAGGACGAATAAACTAATTAATTTGTTAAATATTTGTATATGTCTCTATGTTTCTTCATGTGTGTGTTATAGATTCCCCTTCGTCCATAAAGTAGAGTCTATTTTTTCTGAATTCTTTTACCATGATAAAATTTGCAAACAAATGTGCAACACATTTACATGTTTAAACAATTTTGTTAACTTTCTTTCCTTTCAATATTGAATATATAAAAATGATTTTTTCTTTTCTTTTCTGTTAATTTTGATTAAATAATTTTGTAAGTATGTTTTAAACAATCATAAAAGGTCAAAAGTTAAATGAGACTAATTATTAGTTATAAGAAAGGTTGAAATTAAGGCATTATAAGAACCATCCCCTGTCAATTTCTCACGGTAACATGCACATAGACTTATACAGGTTTGCCTATTTGACGTATGGACACCATCAAATTGTCAGGTTTGCCTATTTGATGTATGGAGACACCGTCAAAGTGTTATTTTCAGTTTGCTTCCCAACTATCTTGATTAAGAAAGAACATCAATGTGGTCCTCTTTTAAGTTTTCTTTTATGTGTTTGCAAATTACAAATTAATTTAAATTTAATATAATATAATACTTATTTATTTTTGGTTTCCTGTAAAAAATTCAAAAAGTGTCTTAAGGCTTTAAGATGTATAATTTTTTCTTTTTTAAATCTAAACATGAGTTAGTAGAAAAAGTTTCACCAAAATAAGTTAGTTTATTTTGTAGAACTCAAACCAGGGCCTTAGACTTCATTAAAAATAAATTCTTTAGGATTTTCTCTGTTTATAATATAGACAGGTATGACTTTCAGTTATGTGGTTTCAAGAATTTGGCTTTACTCTATCAACCAAATTAAAGTATTATTCGATTTCTATCAAACGTAAACATGACCAATGGCATTTTTGAAAATTGAGTGTTAAAACATAAATTGATATCACGCTACTCTCTATACATAAAAGAGAGTCCCATCCGATCAAAATTTTTCTCAAATTTATCATTACTATTTCATATCATATCATATTACCACTATTAATTTAATAGTTAATTGCAAATATTTGTAATTTTTTTTTTTTTTTTCAAATAGGTCTATTTTGTGAAAAAAAAAGATGGAATATTATTTTATGATAATTCAACAACTATATTATTTTGATTGAAATTCATAGATTAAAGATCAATTATTTTAACATATCAACGTTATGATGTTAAATCTCTATCATAATCCGTATTAGGCAAATCATTGTCACAATTCTGCAGAGATAATGTCTGACGTCTCACTTCTGCATGGTACCCGGCCAACCTCTTCCCATGATTTGACGTATGATGCTTTTAAACTATGTTTCAAGCTAGCTTAATCACATATTAAGTAGGCAATTTTGCACGCAACAACTGACAAAAACACCAGTGTGTCATTTCAACTAGTTAACTGTTGAAACTTCCAACTTACAATGTTAAGTCCACGGTAATTGGTGATAGCCGACACTTGAATGATAATCAACAGTTTAGTCTGTCTACGTAACAATGTCATCACAATCAGTTATGTAATTAATAAGTAAATGCATATTTGTTTCAATTTATTAAAATTAATTATAATTTATTTTTAAAAATTTTAAAATTAGTTATTTTTATTAATTTTTAAAAAATTATAGATTAATTATAACTTATACTGTAAAGTTGGTCAATAAGTATTTTTTTTTTTAGTTTATAGCTTATTCTAGTTATAAAATAAACTTTAAACTATTCTGAAATAAGTTGTGTCAAATAAGCCCTAAGTAGATAGTGATATAGGAGTAAATTTCGTTCTAAAATTTAAAAGTATTATTCATATTATTTGTAATTCAGATTTTGCTCAAGTGAAATTTTTGACATAAATCAATTAGTAATAAGTAAAAAAAAACTCTTAAAAAATAAAATTATATATATATATATATATAGTCTCAAAATTCTCGATGTGGGATTCTTTATCTCAAAATTAACTAGTGTTAACAAGTAATTAATATTAAATGCTTCAGTAACATCATTAACCATGACTTTGAAGTTCGTACCTTGTGTAATTGTTTGAGAGTCTTGTTAATTGAAAGCGATTTGATCATGAATTCATCCGTGCTATCGCTATAACTTGATTAACTTTGAAGAAATTAAAGTTTTCATGACCATCATTTTAATGAAGAAGAAGGAAGCTTATAAACTACGTGCACGATTAGAAAACTTACTCCACATGTTTTAAATTAGATATGACCATTGTTTTAAAAATTTTCAACTAATTCTGATTAATCTTTGACGCCTAAGTGAATTTAAACTCTTAAGACCAATTAATCTCTGTTTATGTCTTATTATTATCCGATTATGACTATTTAGGCGCTAGACCTTTATTCGCCTACTGATTTTTAGAGATGATTGATGATATTTTGATCAATTTACAGATTTTTAAAATTAAAATTAACATAATTCGTGATATGTTTAAAGAGGTGCAACATGACGTGTGTACAAAGCACGTTATAGTTAGGAGTTTTTTAAATATTTTATTATATAAAATATAATATTCATAATAATTTGTATTATTGTTAAATTACTCATTAAAGTGTAGGCATACCACACATAAGTTGGGATTTTGTTCATTCGGATTCCAACTACCGACTCGAGGATGAAGCCATTGATTTTGCACACCTCCTGCACGCATTTTGCACGTGTTATGGATTTTGTGTTTCTCTTATGAACTTGCTTGGTGAAACGTCCAGGTGTCCAAAATAACTGGGTTTGAGCTGATATTATGTACAGAAATTTTGTGAATGGGCTGTCCATTTAGGTTTTTAAGTGGTTTATTAACTTATTATGGTCAAAACTATTTTTGTTTTTCCAGGTCAAGGAATCAATACTACCTTTCAAAATTAAAAAAAGATGATTCTTTTTTGGTAGGATCCAAAATTGAAGATAGGATTCCGTATAATAAATATAGATAATTTTTTTGGTAATTTCTAAAAAATTTATTTTAAAATAATTTTTTATTAAAAATAAAAATCAAATATCTATTTTTAAAAATTATCATTTTTCTAAAATATCTCATAATTTTGGAACTGACCAATATTTTGGGCAAAAGGCTTATACCGATCTAAATAAAACATACTATGTCCAAAAATATAGAAACAATGAAACTATGTCGTACTGTGTTGTGTTGGTATGAGTCGGCAGATTGTGGGCTTCCTAAACTGGTGGGCTTTTATAACTGATTTACAATCACAAACATCTTTCTAGTCCATTTTATTGTCACTAAAATCTAAAATGTCAATTTTCATTCTTTCTACGGAGGGGGTTAGCCCATTCAATTTCAATTCTTGTTCAAGTAGGGGAGTGGTATTGTCCACCTTAAAAAAAATTAGAAATAAAAAAATAATATTTTTATAAGTAAAATCAATGTTTTCATAAAAAAATTTCTCATATGACCATGTGACTCTAAATATTTTCAATTGTGGAGCTCACAATTCGTTATCCATAAATTTATCTAAATTTTCACTTTTTCTCCTCCCCCTAAAAATTTCACTCCCTCCTCTCTATTTTTTCACTCTAAAATTTTCGTTATAATTTTCACTCGCTCTCTTAACATTTCTTCTAAGATTCTCTAATATCTATTTAAAATAAACCAAGGGGTTAGGATGAAAATTTGGAAACCTCTTGGCCATGTGCGTGATTTTTCAAAATGAAATTCTCACTTATTGACTAAAGGATTATTAGTTTTTAGTTTTTGAAGGAGGTACCATAATCCGAGGGTATGTAAAAATGGCTTGGTTTAACCTACGACGTACCTATTGACTATGACTTGATTCAAAATCATTCAATTAAAAATTCGATTTAAAATATTAATAAATATAATGTGAACATTTTATAAAATTTAATTAATTATTCAAATTTTATCAAATAGTTCTTGTTCTATTATTATTTAGTATAATTTATTTAAAAACTTTAAACTCTTTAAGTTAGATTTATATTTGCATTCAACTCAGTAGTTAAATAAAATTTACACTTTATTTTAATTTCAAAAAATTATATGAACCGAACGCGCAAATTTCGACACGTTTCTACTCTTTTAAGTTCCTACAATTGACCTATGGAGAAGAGAAGGCATTTCCCACGCATGCCTCTTCACTCAACTTCCCAACTTAATTAACTTTGTGGAAGTTTGAAGTGTGAACATGACCATGCCAAGGATCACTTGACTCCGATTTGCCACGACACCTCGTGTGAAGAGAACATAAAGATATGCCTACCCTAAACTCCGCCTAAACTGCTTTCAAGTATGATCATCCAAATCTATGCTAGATCATCATATATAATTAAATTCTAAACTAAATCGAAGAGAATTTGGTAAAATATATATTTTTAATTTAATTTTAATTATTTTTAATAACGACAGGAAGCTTCATCAACCATAGATGTGGCTTATGACTAGCAAAATTGGTTAGATGGGAACTGTCGTACATTAGGGTGTGGTATAAGCTGTAGTTAACATCAAAATTTGAAGGTCCAAGTCTGTGGGAAATGAAAACGAATATATCTCAGAAGTTGATGCTTATAGCATCAAGATCCATGCCTTTGTTTGACTACTAAAAACTTCTATTTTATTAGATAGACAACAATCATTCTGCAGTCTTAGGCTATGTAACGTATCGCCCAAAAATGATCGATAAAATTACATTTTAAATTAGCGGAAACGCCTCTATAAATACTGGAAAATGAAATCTTTTTTAACACAAGGCACATTATCAGAACAAAAAAAAACAAGTATATTACAACTACCCCAATGGCTTCCCTCCAAGAATCAAACTTCGAAACCGAAGTTCCAGCTGAGCTCCTTACAGCTCACATTATGCAAATCCATGCAAGCATTTGCAATCTCGAATCATTGAGGCCCTCAAAGCAAGCCAATGCTCTTTTCACTCAACTCGTAAACTTATGCATCCTCCCGTCAACCATAGACATTTCCACCATACCTCAAGACGCACAAATTATGCGCCAGAGCCTCATAACTCTCTCTGGTCGAGCAGAAGGCCTCCTTGAACTTGAATTCGCGACTTTGTTGACAAAAATACCCCACCCCATGAACAATCTCAACTTGTTCCCTTACTATGGAAACTACATCAAGTTGGCCAATTTGGAGTACACAATTCTCAGGGAGAATGGCCTCATAAACCCCAAGAAGGTCGCGTTTGTGGGGTCTGGCCCAATGCCACTCACCTCATTCATGTTGGCAACCAACCACATGAAATCCACAAGCTTCGATAATTTTGACATTGATGAGTCAGCTAACAATGTGGCACGGCAAATTGTTGCTAGTGATGTCGAGTTGGAGAAGAGGATGAAGTTTAAGACCCGCGATATAATTGAAGTTAAGGAGGAATTAAGGGAATATGATTGTATTTTCTTGGCAGCTCTGGTTGGAATGAACAAAGAATCGAAGGTGAAGATTATTGGACATATTAGGAAATATATGAAGGATGGAGGTTTTTTGCTTGTAAGAAGTGCTAATGGGGCTCGAGCTTTTCTGTACCCTGTGGTTGAGGAAGATGATTTGCCAGGATTTGAGGTTCTCTCTATCTTCCATCCCACTAATGACGTGATCAACTCGGTTATTCTTGTTCGTAAGCCTATCTTTTGAATAGGGTAAGCAAGAATTTACGAATAATGCGATCAAAAAAATATTAGTAAAATAAAAAATATATGAATAAGGCGATTGATGCAGTTTTTCTTCTGGCGACGGTATCTTTTGGGACAAAATTAGCAAGAATGTATTTCTGTTTTGATTTCAGGTGCTCGGTTTTCATGTTTTGTTTTGATTGTATCGTGTTTTTGCTGCCTGCTCTAATTAGTTTGTGATAAAAGACGCAGTTCAGTTGAAGTTTGATTGTATTTGTGACTTTTGGCTTTATTTTGCACTAGTGTAAAATAAACTTATTTGTATATTTCTTTTCTGCGATTCCATAAATTTCTTACTTGCACTGTTACGTAGCTGGTCCTTATTGTTGAGGCTATTTTATATGCTGAAACATTTAGATATTAGGAATTAGAAAAGAAAAAGTATGCATCAACTTGAGAAAAATATGAATTTGAATTAGTTTTAATATGAGAAAAATACAAAGACTGAAAACATTTGGGATAAATAATTCTCATCACAAGTGAAATGAATTTATTAAGTATTTTCTCCACAACCTTCCTTTCACCCTGGTAAAAATCGAGAATGATACTACATGACTAAAAGAACGCCAAGCCAGTAAGGCAGCAACATCAGCAATGTTGGAAATTGGAAAGCACTTCAAATTTGGTTGGAGCGTATTTTTGGATTCACACTAATAAACTAATCAATCCCTTTCTTCTATTCAGTTGTCTTCTTCGTCAGAAACAAAAAATAACAATGTTGCAGAGTATAGAACAGAGACAAGTTTTGCTACGTTTTCATAAAGATGATTTTGCATAATATGTTACATTGATGAATTGCAGCACTAGTAATACAGCTTATATAAAAGAAAATAATTTTAAAATAAAAAAATATATAAAAAAAAAAAGGAAAGAAAATATATGCATCACCTAGATGGCTAGATTACATAATTAACTGGAGGAAATTAAACTAGTCAAGTGATGGATGATATATATAGATGGAGGAATTGAGGAAACTTACTTGCCAATGCATTCTTGAGGAAATCCCTGAGGAAATCGTTTTGAGTCCTTGCAGTAATTATAAATCATGTAATTCTTCTGCACCCATTTTAATCTTTCTAGGTTCAAGGAATCTGATGCCTCTGAGTCGCAAGAGAGAGCCGAAGAAGAAGTATCACAGGGAATAGCTTTGAAGTTTTTATAGGAAGCAGCAAATGGAGCTTGGCTCCAGTCTGTCTTGACAAGTCCACCTCTGGTAGCCCATTGATCAGCATTCCACAAGCTCGAGTATAGTCTCATCCCCTGCTTCTTTGGGAATGGAACACCAATTGACTCCATGTTCTTGAATTCTCTAATTGGTATCCCATCCACAGAAAAACTGAAATAGAAAAGAAAATAAAAATAAATAAATAATGATTATTAAGTCTCTGATTTCTTTTACCATTTATACTTTACTGCGACGTAAGGAACTTACATAATGGTTTGAGGAGTCCAAAGGATAGAATAGGTGTGAAAATCTTGGGTTGGATCAAACCATAGGTAGAATTGCTGTTCTCTTTCACCCTTGCCTCGAGTATACACATTGGTGTGGACTATATAAGGTTCACCACTCAAGTTTCCCAAGAATTCAAAATCTATCTCGTCATGGTTTGGTTCTTCTGATGACAACTGATCAAATATGCAAATGTTTAGGGAAAAAAAATTAATTCAAACAGCAGATTCTATATATCACTCCGTCTTTATCTCATTTCCAAAATTAGAGAAACATTTTAAAAACGATTACGTTATGAAAAACTTTATTTTGCAAACATCGCTCAAACAAGAGATAGAAATGTAGTAATAATTGATGCAAATATTGAAAATTCGGTAAATTCGGTCATCAAAAATTTCTAACTCAGAATGGGCTCAAATTTGATAGGCGGCTTGGAAACAAACTTTTGACCACAACCCATGAGTAAACTGCAATGGGCACTGTCAGTTTTAGACGTTTTGGGCTCGTTTAGATGGATTTTTGGACTTTGTTTAGTTATTTATTTTATTATGATAATTTTTTTATGTTGCTATTTTCGAATTCTATTCTGATTATGATTTTACACGTTTCTATTTAAACTTTGTATTACTTAAAAAATGGTGGCTTTTGATTTTATCGAGATTGATTTTTATCAAACAAAAAACTGTTGTGTTTTTTTTCTATTCCTTAATCTTACTGTTGTTAGAATTTCATGCGTTTTGACATTAATAATGGTATGTCAACTTTATCTCACATATAGTTTAAAACTAGAAATGTATTTTCAATTTCGGAACAAAATAAAATCACATATAGTCTGAAACTAAAAATGTATTTCCAATTTCGGAACACAATAAAAAGAAGCGAACAAGTACATATCTATATAGCAGAAACATACTATAAAACTTGATCAAATATATATACAGCCATACAGGAGACTTCTTAAATAAAATTACTAGCTACTATAGATCGAGTTTATGCACTGAAATTATCTTACATAATAGGCTGTTACGGTGCCAGCAGAGTTTCCCGGGACGAGCTTGAGTTGCATGTCAATATTTCCAAATAAATATTGTTTCTTGGATTGAAAGCCGGAGCCAGAGATTTGGTCAAGTGAAAGAGTAAGAAGCTCGCCGTTGCTGAATATCTTACCACGGCCATCGCCCCATGCAATGTCAAATTCTTGGTTGAAGTTACTGCCAGAGCTAGCAGCAACTTGAGAGCTAATAATCAGCTGCAAATAGAAAATTAAAGCAAGTGCAGAAATACTTGAAATGAATGAAGCCTTATTTGGTTTATCCATGGTTAGCTTGCTGCAATATGAAGAGGTGGGCTCCAAAAGTAGGAGTTCAACTTTATACACGATGGAAGAAGAGAGTTACCCAACTGCGGATGTAACGACATTTGTCTTTTACCCATTACAACATATTTTTGGGCATTATGTACAATATAAAATGCATGAGGTACTCCAATAAGATTTATAATTCTATATAAAATGCTACATTTTTCTATATCAACGATTTCATAACCTTACTTTATGGATTCTTGAATTGGTAGAGGAGTAATTGTATACAGCTATCTATGGATAAGCATGACATAAGGTGATGAATGTGGCTCTGAATCCACTGCCAAACACAGCTGTTGCCATATAAATACAAACTTTAGACATGGATTCATCGATGTCTTCAAAGAAAAAATAAACAATTGCAGCATGGTTTGCTTCTGCACGGTTCTCCCTCCCCAGGTTGAGATCATGCACACATCTTGCCTTGCACTCACAAATTTAGGAAGGTAGCCACGTGTCATGCAACATGATTACGTGGCTGAAGAACATTGATAATTACGGTATGTGTATTTTACTTTCATAAACGTTTACCTTATTACTATTTGAATGAGCCCACAACAAAACAGTAACTTTGACCAAAACAAACCAAGTATTTCTTGCTAGAGAAATAAAACAGTGAACAACGTGTAATTTATATACTCTGTTTTGAAATATAATGATCCGGTATCTGTTTCACTAACACTCGCAAAATAGAGAATCAAAAAGACTTGATTCGTCAAAACAAATACTACAAGAATACTAAAATTGGGTTTAAAAAACAAAAGAATGGCTGATAGAATTACTTGACAGTTCTATGAAAATCTGCATTCAGGAGCAGGGCCTTCCGGAAACCTGTGTGTGTCTTTGCAGTAATTGTATATCATATGATACTTCTGCACCCATCTCAATTTCCTCGTAGCTGCAGTGTTTAACTTCTGTGTGAACCATACCTTTCTGCGAGGAGAATTTGACCCGCAAGACGAAACACCAGAAGACCAAATGCAAGCATCTGCACTGAAGTTTTGGAAAGATGCTATGAAGGGAGCTAGCGTCCAGTCAGTCTTCACTCGGCCACCCTGTGTTGCCCAGTCATCGGCATTCCATAGACTAGAGTATATCCTCATCGGCTGGTCCTTTGGGAATGGAACACCAATCGACTCAGAATTCTTAAACTCTCGTATCGGTTTATCATCCACTATGAAGCTGAGACACAAATAATCAAAGGGAACGAGTCAATAAATATTTGCTATATCAAACTGGATCCTAATTCGGCGAAGTTAAGGGTGGACTAACTTTTTGCCAAGCATATAGGAAATGTTGCATTCATATAACACATCGTTGCATGCAAATATTTTTATAGTTTTTTTTGGCTAAAGATAATTTTAATAGTTAATAATGCAATACAATGCAACAATGTATTATACAAATGCAATACAATGCAAAAATGTATTATACAAAGCTTCACTGCATCCAAATTCTATGAAATTATGCCAGCTGTGGGTTTTGAAACCTGAATTTTGTGACCACTTACATAATGCGCTGAGGATTCCAAACGATGGAATAAGTGTGGAAATCAGCAGTGGGGTCAAACCATAGGAAGAATTGTTGTTCCCTCTTGCCCTTGCCTTGACTGAACACATTTGTGTGAAGAGTGTAGGGATTACCACTTGAATTCCCCAAAAACTCAAAATCTATCTCGTCATGGGAGTCGCCTTCATGAGCTTCGGCCTCTGATGATAACTTCAATATACACAAGCAGAGATATAAGATCCAACTATAATACTGCACATTGCGTATACTTATTTAATAATTGTTTTTGACGTTAACAGATATCATATAAAAAGGGTGCAAGTATAACATTAAGAACTATGAACCATTAGATAGAACTTAGGGGGATTACATAATAAGTTGTAACAGTGCCAGCAGAATTTCCAGGGACAAGCTTAATCTGCATATCAATCTGCCCAAAGAGATATTCATTCCGGGATTGAAATCCTGACCCTGATATGCTGTCAAGGGACAAAGTGAGCATCTCACCATTCTTGAGTATCCTAGCATTGTCGTCACCCCAAGTGATCTCAAAATGCCGGTCAAATGTACCATTTGTGAGAATCCTCCTGTCACAAATAGGTGGCAGTTATCATTAGCAACACCAATGAAACCCAAGTTTTCTCAAAAAGTAATTGAATCTTCGCCATTCAAGTGTTTCTCTTCTTCTCTTTAGCGCTCCCTCTAACTCTTCAAGCTTATTTTTCTCCAATATTCCAAAAGGGAGAATTACATTTCATGGTATTAGTCTATTAGATATACTTCATGTACTTTAATTACTCGAATGGAAACATTCGTGAATTGAAGAAGTACGATACATTTGACCTTCCTTGATCCTATTATCTGTGAAAGCCTTGTGCACCGGATATCACAACCTAAGTTTTAGTTAATCTACTGGACTTGAATTCTACATTGCCTACATGAACTGTTGTCTTAGAAATATCGTAATATCTTAGTCATATTTGGTACTCACTTCGTCTCAAATTAACCGCCCACTTTGACTAATTTTGGTCAAATTGATTATTTTTAGAACCCCTTTTTCAAAGTTATAAGTGGAGTGAATATACTCATTAGAAAATACATTTCATTTACTACAAACTCCAATTTTTCTAATTTAGAAAATGTATCTATACATGCTCAATTGTTAGTTTCAAAAATTATAATTTTGACAAAAAAAAAGTGGGCCTTTACTTTGAGAGGGACGGAGTATTTCATAGTGATTTGTCAAAAAACCAAAACCACAAGTACAAAGCTACTGAAAGTGAGACGAGAGAATTACCAATGGTGATTATCCTATTGTCATTTTGAATTTTTGATTCAGTACGGTGGACAACGGAGTTTTGAATGTGGATCACTCTTTTAAACATTTTTGGTTATAACTCTCAGTTGAATTTTATTAAAGTGAAGCAAAATGACACTCCCTCTAAATATTCATAATAATACAACTTCCCGTTAGTTTTCTAAGCAACAGCAAATACCCATCCTAGTTGATAAACTGCAACACTGCTACTCCTAACGCCATTCAGTAGCTGATGCCCGCCAATATTTTTTAAGAAATTGCCAAAAACGCCCTAAGAATAAAGAAATAAAAATTTTCAATCTAATTTCTTGCTCAAATAAATGGGGGAAAAAAAAAATTCAGATTCCGAACTTGTGGTTTAACAAGGTTAGTAATTAAAGAATAGGGCATGGATTCGTCCATTACCTGAAATGGCGGGTTTTGTTGTAAGAGACAGGAGTCTGTTGTATTCTCACCGATGGGGGTTCGAACTTTTGGTAGCGCAGAGCGGCCCTGCTTCGAGAGAGGTAGACGTCTACCTGTTCCACAAGACCGTGCCATTTTATTCACATACGAAAATAGACAATCATAATGAGTTCTACATGTTCGATGAATTGCTCCGGTTAGGGTAATCCCTCTGGAATGTTTGCAAACGTATAGATGTATTTTTATTCTATATTTACTAGCCTAAATATAATAAGTGGTTACTAGCACGATGGTGATAATGTGGTCAAATTATTTAATAAATATATTAAGATGAATAAAAGTAAAATTATTTTTGTGGAATAAAAAAATTCTAAATAACGGGACACTTTTTTATTTTTTTATTTGTAACCTAGGAAATAACTTCTAAGCATATAGAAGTTCATGCAAAAGCTGATACCCATGCATTTCCTCAGAATATATACAAGTGCTTTCTTGACCTGAACAATAACTTTTTATGCATCAACAAATTGATCCGGACATACTTTTGGCCCAAGTACAAATCAAGACTTAGCGTAACATATAGACCCAAACTTAAAAGTTCATAATAAGTGGTATTGCTCTTAACAGGACACTTCAGTTTAGACTAATCCTTTCCATATTTTTTAGATATGCCACTTGGGGTGGGGTATTATAGTCACATTGAATTAAACTACTTTTGACTAATGATTGTATATAATGATATAATATATGTCACAATTACCTAAAGCCACCACCACCAGTAATTAAATATTTATTATTTTAAAATAAAACACAAAACATAAAATATAAACATATATTGATATATGCACAATTTTAAAATATAACTCTTGTTATAAAACATTTGTCTTTAATATTTTCAAACTTTGAGGTGAAACTCTTTTTTCTACCCCTTAAACCGGAATTTAACATTTACGACTGATTAAAATTGATCTTGTTAGACGTTAATCTTCTTTCCAACGCCTAGATCGGCTTATCGATTTTTAGAAGGCCGGCCGGTGACGAGGTAAAAAAGAAAAACACCTTGAAGAGGATGTAGAAGCTGATGGAGAGAAAAACGAGGAAAGGGCCGAAGTGAGAGATGAAGAAGCGGGAGTTTCGAGCAAAATTCCTAGCAAAACTTGTTTGTCTGGACGAGGGAAACCCCATTGCAGCCGCTGCACCCTAGCAAAACTTATTTGTGATCGTGGGAAGCACCACCACCACCATGATCGTCTTTCATCATCGTATCTTTCTCCGGTTAATTTGTATTGCATGTGCTTCGCTCTTTCTGACCAAGGGAGGGTACGCGTTGTTGGGTGGCTAAGGCAATGCCACCACGTGGAGCTCTTTATTACCTCTCGGACAATCTTGTTTAATTTGAGCAATTCAAAGATACACTCACGCAAGTTTCATCCACTCTTATCTTGTTTAGGTTCATCAATTAGTAGTGCCAAGTTGACAAAATCAAGGAGCTAAGTTGACAAAAGGAGGATTAAAAAAAAATAAATACAAAAGAATGAAAGTCTTGCCCCATGTATTTCTATGTATTGTCAAAGGTAATTAATTATAAATTATCAAAAAAAATTTATGTCTTGTGAAGTTCACCTTTTAAAAATAAATAGCGTAAGATTAAAAATATTTTTGAACCTCTTATTCAAAATAAAAAAATATATGTCAATTTTTTCAAAATAAAAATAATATATATATTATTTTTTTACGACTGGAACATATGTTTACTCATATATAATCCCACCCCCACCTACCCTACGATTCAATCCTTCAACATAACATCTTTTGTCATCAGTTTGAGTACTTTGTGTAAGAAATTGAGCTGTTTTTCAAATATTAATCTGAAATTAGAATAGTCAGTCGAAATATCTTTTTCTAAAATGTCTCTTGACATTTCATAAAGTTGAATCAATTCAGTTTTATTTATAATTCTTTAAGTTGGTTCAACTCCTTTTTTACTGTCTTTAAAAAAAAAAAAAAAAAAAAAAAAACTCCTTTTTAACTTGCCACAATTAAAGCAACTCATCCAAATATATGAAATTTTCTCTTCATATATATACTGTATAAGTTTTCAGATAAGAGACATCAAATTAACTTATAATTATATAAACCACTTCTTTCTTCAACAACTAACAGTTGTATAAACCCCTTCAATGATGTTTTACAATAATTTTAATTGATAGAAGATGGGATATCGTTTATACTGTACAGCTGAATCTGAGATTAGTTGATTTTCAAAAATAGAACTTCTATTATTATCTTAAATTTACACGTGAAAGAGATTTAAATTGTCTTCTAAAAGCGTTTATGCATCTTTAAGCCTTGACTCAAATTTTGTTTTTTAAATTATTGTTTTAATTCAAACACTTTGTGGATAAACATTCATCCCAAGGTGTGTAATACTCCATCCGTCTAAAAAAAAATGAGTAAAATGTGAAAAATATATAAATTAAAAAAATTAATTTTTTAGAATAAAGTATATTTTTTTGACAAAATTATTCTTGTAAATGTATTTTATAATGATAGAGAAAGAAAAAAAAGAGTTTTGATGTGATATAAAGTGAGAATAAAAAAATAATTATAAATTAAAAGTGAGAATAAGAGAATAATTACAAATCATTTTTTTAAAACGATTAAAAAAAATACTTGAACTTATTTTTTTTTAAAGACATAATGAGTATATGAGTCCCAAAACAAGACAATTAATGTACAAAGTGTAGTTCTTTCTTTTCACAAATCATTTCCCTTGCTTAATTTCCAAATATAATAAATAGTACTTGCCCAAGATTACTAATATCTTGAAATGACAAGAAGATTGGAGTTGGTAGAGCATATTCAATCAACAAAGCACGGGGACTACCACTTTATTTTAAGCATAGTCAGTCCCACACGTTTGCTCTTTCTAATCCACTCCTATGTATAGTTCACATTTTTCATGTCCAACCTCGTTGAACTTCGGTCAATTTAGTCATAATTATTTGGGATAAGCTCTGTAGTTCGCAGAACTAGTCTACGAGTTTGGTGACTTAACTTTAATCTAATCTATTGGTGTGCGGAAGGTGTTGAGTTGAGTTGATTAAGTTTAAACTTGATTTGTTAAATTAAATAAATTTTATTTTTACACATAAATTAATTTGATTTGTTTAATTAAACGGATTTTTTATAGAATCAAATTTGAGTGTTTTTATAAATGATTTAAATTATTTTAATGTTATTGAGTCTTTAAATAAGTTGAACTTAAATTTGACTCGCTAAATTAAATTAGATGTATTTTTTTTATCAAATTTGGGTTAAATTTTAAACTCGATTCGATTTGACTTATTCAACTCACCACCGTGTAATTTTATTCTATTTTATTTTTTTCACAAAAACTTAATGTAATTGGTACTCTGTGGCATGTCAAAAAGCTCACGTCAACATTTACCAACAGCTCTCCAAACCGCGTACTAGTTAAAAGATTTTTGGGTGGTCACCATGAATGGTTTTCCGTCACAATTAACCACTTGGTTCTAGCCATCTGTGTCCAGCTGTGATCTGATTTTTCAAATTCAGCAGAACCTTCCCCTGCCGTCGCTCCTCCTCCCTATAAATACTCATACTCGCCATCTTGTATTCTCATCATCATCTCTCACATTCAGTTCCCATAACATCATTTCAAAAATGGCTTCTTCTTTTTCTGCAACCCAAACACGAATAATAACAATATTAGGCTTCATGGTTAGCTATTTTTTGGTGATTGCTTCAGCTGGCACCATAAACGATAATTTTGACATCACCTGGGGCGGCGACCGAGCCAAGTTGCTCAACAACGGCGAGCTTCTTACTCTGTCTCTTGACAAGGCCTCTGGCTCAGGCTTCCAGTCCAAGCGTGAGTATCTGTTTGGAAAGATTGATATGCAACTCAAACTTGTCCCTGGAAACTCTGCTGGAACTGTCACCGCCTATTATGTATGTAAACACATATATTTTCACTAAAACTTTATATGTACTAATATCGT
>JAUMHB010012222.1:34793-49009 GCA_032359685.1 Pittosporum tobira
TCTTTTGAAATGTACCAAAATAAAATAATTATATCTATCTTGGAAGAGAATTAATAACATACACACAAAAAAAAAAAATTTAAAAAAAAAATCCTCATCACCTTCCCCCCAATTATAATGTAATGTGCATTATAGTCGATTTGGAACTTACAACACCAAACTTTTTTTTTTTTCAAAATATTTCGTCTTGAAGGGGAATTGGGTGAGGGCGGCCCGCCTCTAAATAGTACTTCTCAGAAATTTTTTCCTTGGCCAAACTCCTCGAGCCTTCGATAAAGCTTCTCCAGTATGTGGTGACAGGTCTGAGGAGATGTGCATGGCCCGCACATAAGATATATGACATTGCCCAAAGGCCTCATGTAAATGCCATCTTCCCGGAGCTTCTGCACAAGAGAACTTGCATACACTGACGCATACCTGAGTAAAATCAGTGTGTTACAAATATTCGTAAGAAAATATCAAGGCACATACAGGACAGAAAAACCTCACAGTAAAAACTAGAAGCAAATCATTTAGTGGATAGGTTCCAAGATTATATCTTTTTCATGGAAAAATTAGCTTTTAAGTTTTCAAACTCCATTTGTTTTTTACTATTATTTTATTTATAAAAAAAATTAAAAAAGGAACACTACATAGTGAAATAAATTTCTTATGAGTCCTCCAATTCTGGGACATCCCAAAAGGGGAAACCAGTGTTGTCAAGGAGTTAAACATGACAATTATCTGACAAATTTAAGAAATGCAAGAGTTGGGATAGTTCAAGTATGATACCCAGCATCGGAGCCTTCAGCTTTAAGTTCTAGGGCACAGAGAGTTCCCAAAACAACTACTCTTCTGACACCTGGATGAAATGAGATCTGACGCACCAGCTCCATATCCCATAACTGCAAGCACCAAAAGAGAAAAAAATAATTGCAAGAAAGTAACACAATCAAGGCAGGATTTCTAAAATTATAAACATAATGGGACTTTTATCTGCTAGCAGTCCAACACTGCCCCTAAAACACAAGGGAAACCCTTTGGCTTCTCAATGACTTGTCTTCAAAGTTCAAACCATATTAAGAAAGGAGACTGTTAGTTCCACAAGAGGTCCCACCATTTACTCAAAAATATAGAGCAAAATTGATATCAAATGGTGGGAAATCTTGGAATCTTCAAAAAATAGGAGGAAAAATAAGTTGACCAAGTGGCCTGTTGTGTATCCATCTCCTCCATTCTAAATTAGAATTCCAGGGAATTGCTATTATCATTGGTTTATAAAAGAAATAACTAGAGGCAAGGAAAGAAAATTCTGGAGACAGCCATTTGAGAATGACTGGGAGATGGAGAGAGATTTGCGAAGCTTTGTACATATATAACATACATAAGAAAAGCGAAAAGATGAGAGAGCAAGGAAAGAAAATACTGGAGACGGCCATTTGAGAATGACTGGGAGATGGAGAGAGATGTGCAAAGCTTTGTACATATATAACATACATAAGAAAAGTGAAAAGATGAGAGAGAGAGAGAGAATTTTTTCTTTTTTAAAATTTGATAAAACATCAGATTCAAACAGGGAATAATCAACTTAATCTTCTAGATAAAATAGGAAAGACTAAGTAAGTTATCCCTTGATTTCTGATCTGAAGATTGAAGTTTAGGAAAAAAAAAGTTTCACTAGTGATGGATAGCAGGATGTAAAAGTAAGAAATACATAATCATGGAGAAATTTCTATTAAAACAAAAACATGCAGCATACCTCCCTAAGCAACCTTCCTTTGGAATTCAAATTACAGTTTGTCCGAGGGTCCTTGAACCAATTAATGGACTTAGAAGCAGCAGCACACCCCAAAGCATGTGCAGAGTACGAGTGCCCATGCAAAAGGGCCTTGAGCTGTAATCAGAATAGAGACGGTGCCGGAATTATATAAGTCACAAGGATTCAAGGAAAAACAATTTGCACATAAAATCACTATTTGATTTATATTAGGCAGTCTTCGTAACCGAGGGGGCTTATGATTAACGAACTACCTTAGAATCACCAACAAATGCATCAAAAACAGAATCTGTTGCCAACGTAGCTGCCAAGGGTACCATGCCACCAGTCATCAACTTTGCAAAGCAGGATATATCAGGTGTACAGCCAAGTAATTCTGCGGCAGACTGCAAAGACAGATAACAAATGAATAAAAAGATCATGGGTGAATAAAATAATAATAATAAATTTCATTGTGGGTAACCCAACCTCTACTCCCAGACGCCAGAAACCAGTAAAAACCTCATCAAAGATAACTGGAATCTTTCGTGATTGGCATTCTTTAACAAGTAACCGTTGGAAGAGAGGATCAACCATTTCCATTCCCCCAGCTGCCTGTATCACTGCCAAACAACCAAACTAATATGTATTAGGAATTTAGGGAACTACTTATCAAAAAGATATTTAGTTTTAACAAAGCTTTCTGATGATCACTTCTGATGCTTAGAATCATTTTATTGGTATTGATTAACTAAAAACTCAGATGGGAGTTTGTTAAAAAATTCAACAATGTTATATCTCGACATACCAAGTAATATTTAAAAATAAAGTCTTGCCTGGTTCAATAATCAATGCTCCAATACAATGAGAAGTTTTCTGTTCTGAATGTAGCAATAGCTCTTGTGATATATGTGATGAATAAAAACCAGCGAGACTCGAGTCATCCCTGCTCTTACTAAAAATTTCATCACGTGAGGTAAAAGCTGTTAAAAAGGCAAACACCTGTTATTATATGACAGCTAGGCGACAAGCAGTAATAAGCAAAGACAGTGAAAAAAGGTTTACGTACACTTATCTATCGTTTCAATTTTATCAGATGATATCGTATCAGGAAGGCAAAGTTTCCAAATTCCATTGCACATGTGAAATGATGGCGGGTCCAGAAAAAACCCTCTCCCTGTGTACCTGCAAAATTATACATATACTTTATCTCATCTAATTCCCAGCCAAGATAGTCCGAGGCACATAATATCCACAATAGAAAATAAATGGATTTGATAAGGTGAATGCAAATACCATGGTTGTTGGAGAAAACCAGTATAACATGATGGTGCTTGTGCTTCCATAGCACCCAAAGTATCGCCGTGATAAGATCCTCTAAGTGCTAAGACCTGATTTTAGATTTAAGAAAACATAACCATTAGTTACATCTAAGTCAACAACATAATTATCTACTTCCATCAACAACATAATTATCTACTTCCATATGTGGTGTAGCCTAAACTCAAACTTTACTCGGGGGGGAGTATCTTTGCAATTATGTTATTATAACAAAGTGATAGATTACAAAGAAGATAAAGGAAGATCCCCCACCTTGAGCTGGATACTAGTGTGGCCCATGTCTGGCCTCAAAGAATTTAAAAGACGTTCATGATCAAATAAGAATTTGCGAAATGCCATCTTGAGAGCAATTTCAATAGCCGTAGATCCATTATCCGAAAAATATGTTCGAGAAGCCCATCCTAAAGGGACACATAACATTATTGTTGAATTATTATTATCAAACAAGAAATTTAATCTCATCAATCTGGCAACATTAGATACAACAACAATCAAATTTCTTAGGCCAACCTAATACTTCGTATAAGCGGGACATTTTTTAATCAAATGAGTAAATTCTTGGTGCTAAACTTTCGTGATTCAAGAAGTTATCATTAACATTAGAAGGAAAATAGAGAGCAAGCAAACTAACCTTTCCCAACACCTTCAAGTAAAAGCTCTGCACACTTTAAAGCTGGTTCATATACATTCTCGGGAAACATCACATGCCCAAACCTAGCGGCGGTATAACCCATATCTCTTGCCAGCTCAATCTGAAACCACCTAAACACACATCCACAGTAAAGAAAACTTATGCACTCATGAAATAAATATGAAGGGTATTCATTCATGAAGTTACCAGAACACCCTAACAGCTAAAAAGATCTGAAATATAAAAATTGCTGTTTTTACCATGTCAAGAACGTTGTCTTATTTTCTTTATCCAATTTAGACTTGGTTTCCCTTATTATAGATTTATAGTACAACTCCATCCGTCAATACATAAGAAACAATCCGCTCACTTCCTTTTCTCTGTGAATTGTTCTTACTTTAACCTAACAAGTATTCAGCAAAGAATGTACATGGGAAATTTCATGCGAACTAAGGAGGTCAATATGTGGTAACCAAAATGCTAGTTTATGAAACAATTTACATTATTACTCTTTATTGTCTTTTTATAGGTGGCCATTGAACCAGCAATCTTGAGGTTATTCCTCAAGGCCTTTATCATTTCTCTCACACTCATTCTGATGATTGTACTTAAAGTGCGTTGTATAGAAAGATAGTCTTTGTATTTTGCGCTGATATTCACTTGACCTTAATAGACTAACTATCGTGCACCAAAAGAGTTAGGCCGTCAGGGTTCTTCCGTAAAAAATAAAAAATGAAGTAAAACTCCATTGTAGTATCCTTCGTCCTTTGTAGGAAGAAAGAAGCAGAATTTCAATAATTGTCATTTTTATTCTTTCCTTGTATAAAACAGTAAGGAATTATTTGGATAAAGTATATTATATCCAAATAATCGAGCAAAGTTCTGTTAAAAGATTAAGCTCCCATTTTGGTGTCATCCTAAACCTACAAAATATTTTGGCAGGCCTACTCTAGCATTAGCCTCATCGCTCACTTTCGATTTGTGCCGTAGTTTAACGTAACAAAAATAAATTGTCTAGGTGATGATAAAAACACATAAAGGTTGTACAATCAGGAGAGCATACCACATTAACCACAAAAATCATGAAGTTCCTCACTTTCTCGGTTGGCTTTCTTTGTGATAAGATCTTTTCTAGATTACTAAAACACATTCTCTGATAAGTAAGAAATGACAACAACTGCCAAAGTGGGGACAACATATCTACGTGAATAGTTTGTTCAAAACTTTAATAGGTAATGAACCCAGGTATGGGGATTGGAACCAATGACCTTGACGTTATTCCTCAAGGCTTTGCCATTTCTGCCACCTTTTGGTGTTAACTACAGGAATAGATTACATTGCTAAAAACAGAGTAATGAAAAATGCACCGAAGAAAAGAATGACCTGTAAGGTAGCATCAGGTCCCTGCGTCCACCAACTTGCACAAGCATCAAATTGCTGAGTCATGAAATTGTGATTCCGGAGCTTTACATATGAAAATAAAAATAAAAATCAATGTTAATATCCTAATGAACTGTGACGGCAACTATAAAGCACTATCAATACCTCACAAGAAAGTCCAGAAAAAATTATTAGAAATTTTTTTTCACAATGAACTACAAAAGGTAAGAACAGCCGAATGATTTATAATTTGAACAAATAATAGTTTAAACAATCACCCCTAATCACAGAGACATAACATTGCAACACAATGACTGCATAGCAACTATGATATGTTACTGTGCATACCTTGTGAACCGAAAAGTTCTCACCACAGCGAGAATCTATTACTGTTACTGTCTCTTCAGGTACAAGTTTGTGCTGAGTAAATGGCCACCAAAAAATCTCCCGTGCTTTCTTTGGCATATCATGTAATCTCTGCATTCTTTCAAGAAATGCTGACAGCATAATTTCCTTAAGAGAACCAAAAACACTGTGGGATTTGTCAAACCATCCCATCAGGCTGTCTGACATATCTTCAGGGACAGGTGGAAGGACAAGAACAGGGACCCTTGAAATTTACAATCCAATTACAGGAATAAAAAACTTATCAAAAAAAATAAAAATATACAGCAAAAAATAAATATAATGAATAATTTCTAGTCAACATATATTGTACTGTAAAACTAGCAGTGCAGAACCATACTTAAAAAATATTAAATAGATAAATTTCATGAAAATTGTCAAAAGATCCATACCTATGTCGCAGATAAGACAGTAGTGGCACCTCATTTACAAGACCTTTATCTTCGAGAACAACAGCAACAACATCATAACCTCGAAGCTTCAAACTCTCATATGCTGAAATGGTTCCTGAAATTCCACCTAATCGCCCATCCCCAACAAGGATGGCAGGTAAACGGAATGGCCTGTATACACAGGTGAAATTCCATGAGGCAAAATACTAACTCTAAAATATATCAAAAGCATAGTAGCAAACAATCTACAGCATTGAAATTTAAGAACCTAATACTCTAATATGCAACATTTCCTCCAAAACCATATTCAACACCTCCTCCTACTCTTTGATTAGAATCATACGTTAATCAATTAGTGAATTTGGATTACAATTGTATTTTACGTTAGCAAGTTCCCAGATGTTAAAACCATTTGAAAGGTCTATGCGACTGAAAATCTACCGTAATCAAACTAGCCAACACAACAGCAAAACATAAATCCAGATCAGATGATTTCTGCAATAGAGTAACAAAATTACAGTGACAAAGTAGACAATTTTCTATCTGCCGTCAACAGTTAAAACTATAAAAAAAAAAAACAGCCTTATAAAGTTACACACCTGTACAAGTCACACTGAAGCGAGCCTGACGGTCCAGGACTTGCAACACCCCCAGCAGTTTCAATCAAACTGAAGCAACTACTCCCATCTTCACCAAAATCACCCTTCCCTTCCAAGCCAATCCCCAAACACCTCTTCAACATCTCCAATAAAATCTCATCCCCAACCACAGCATTTTCTCTCTGTGCCGCCAAATGAGGCGAAATGGCCTCCCTCCATCCATACATTGTCTTACAAATCAACTCCGACACTGGCCCGGCTCCCTCACTTTGCAGTTTCCTCTCTTCATAACATCCCAAATCCCAAAATCCACTGTCACACTTCCCAATAATTTCATTTTCATTCCCAATTCCACGTTCTCCTAACACGTGTTTAGCTGCCGGAATGGACACTTTCAAAGTATGATTTGAGGCGAATACAGTGAATTGGGATTTCCAGTGATGGAAAATATCTGAGAATTTGGAGTAGACAAAGTGAGAATCAGAGTCGGATGGAAAGCCGGTTTGGACTGGCTTGACGTATACGAATTTGGTGGAGTGAGAGGGTGGAGGAGAGAAAAAAGAGGCGGCGATGCCGACAGAAACTAGGGTTTTGCCGACGCCGGTGTTAGCACCCCAAATGGTGTAAATTGGGTGGGAGAGGGAGTATTCTATTGTCGGGGAAGCGGTGGAGAGGAATCTATGGAGCAGACAAAATTGTTTGGGGAAGAAGCGGCGGTGAGTGGTGGCGGTGGGGAGGATAATAGAGAGGGGTGGCATGGTGAGATTGAAACCCTAGAGAGATAAGAGTGGGTGAGAGCAGAGTGATTGAAAGTGGAGGGAAATTGTTTTGGTTATTCCAAAGGGTACCCAAGATCCCGAATGATTCGAATTTTTTAGTGCCTCTTAGCTGTCCAAGCTGGGCGTGCTGTGTAGTGAGCAGTGAACTGTGGTTCAAAATTTTGTTTCGAGCATATGTTTGGGTTAGTAAGTAACAAAAAAATTGAAATATTATGAAAATGCATTAGAAATTATGTAAAGTTTAAGAAATAAATGACGTGTCTACAAAATGGTCAAAATTATTATTCAATAATTTATAGATGACTTTTTGTTATAAGGAGAAAAAATAATTTTTAAAAAATGATAATATAAATAAGACGTTAAATGAAGTCACTGAATATCAAATAACTTGAATTAAAATAAAAAATTTAGAAAAATTACAAAACACATTTATTTTATCTTGTTAAGAAATAGTCCAGTTTAATCACGAGTAATATAATTTTGGTTAAGAAAGATAAAAATATTTATTCAGGTGAATTTTTATAAGATGTTTAGAGATCTATTCATTATTTAGTTAAATAAGAGGGATGACGAACCAAAAAAAAAAATTTAAAAATAAACATTCTTCCACTAAAATTATGAACCATGATTTAAATCATCATTAAGCATTTGAATCATTTGTGACATATATTACCACTTTTGAAGTATTTACATAAAATTTTAATAAGGTAAAATTTTAATTAGTTAGAAGTCCTTATTTTTTATATAATTTACTAGAATTTTTTTGTATGTTTTCACCATTTATGTGAAAACATAAGAAACATAAAGAGTTTCGCTAGAAATAATGAATTTAGAAGCTACTAATCTATTTATTTTCGAAAGCATGTGAAGCGAAAAAAAATTCACACGTTACATTGAAAACAACAAAAAACTTTAAAACATAGTAATGAAATTTAAAACATATAGAAATTTAAATTTGTGAATTGATATTCTAGTTTTTTTATAAACAAATTAATAATTTCACAACTTCTTTTTATTAAGTGAATGTTTGATAATAACATAAAATGTGTTATATAAATACCAATTTCTTAATTTTGTTATCCAATTTTTTTTCTTTTTGTGGAAAAGAAAAATGTCAATAATATTTAAGCGACTACTTTTTTAACTTTTAATTTTAACTTGCAGAAATGTATTGGTTGACTCTGCAACATTTTGGACAAAAGTAAGTAAATATTACAAATAGAATCTAAGTAAATGCAATAAGCAATTGTATGTTATTTTGAAGGTTATAACAAAAATAGACCCAATTATAGAATAATTAAATGAATTTCTATCTATATAGACAAAATGATTTTAATTGATACAGAAAAACCAAATACACCCAAACAACGCGTAAACAAAATTTAAAGATTACTACGACAAATCGCCATTTTTAAAGTACAAAAACAAACAAAACGAAAGAAGAGAGTCTTGAAAAGAATTGGATTAATCCCATAATTACATTCCCAGATCACCTGTTTAAGATTTAAAATTACTAATTAGAAATTGAGAAAGAAGGTAAACAAACGACTAAAATGAGTGGCCACACACGAAAAGTTTGGTACCGGTCCGACACGACCCCACTCCTCGGCAAACAAGACCCAGACGAAGAGGACCACCAACAGCCCCACCACCGGCTCGCCTCTTATCCTCCTGTTCGATCATTTTCCTCCGTCCAAATGACATCCGTTGCCCCTCGTTCTCCTCGCCGGTCCGTCTTCCTAGGCGTCGACGTTGGCACCGGCAGCGCCCGAGCAGGTCCATTCTCCCCCTCCCTCTCTATATGTATGCAATTTCATATATTCATAATTGATTTTGTTCGTATCTAATGTGGGTTTAGTTTGGGATAATATTTTCGTTTAGAGAATAAATAATACTAGAGACAGCAGCTAAAATTTAGTACCCGAGCGCTTTGTCAGGTTAATTGGAACAAGTGTATTTTACGGAAAACGGTGGTTGGTTAGGACTTGGGATAGTTAAGTTTCTTATACATGTGTTTGATTATTGATAAAAGTGTTGCAAACTTGCAGTTAGCAGCTTTGCCTTTCTGATTGATACATTGAGTAATTGGTAAAACATGCATCTGTATCAATTTTTGGGAGTCATAATACTACCTCCGTTTCAAAATTAGAGATGGTCTTTTTCAGTATATTTCAAAATTAGAGATGAGTTTCTATTTTAGTACCATAAACACCTTGATATTTCTAATTGAAATATAGATGAAATTTTACACAATTTCCAATAATAATTTTGTGTTAAAAACACTTTCCTTTTTTGTAAAAATTGTAATCAAACATCTATTTTTAAAAAGGCCAGTTTTTTAAGGTATCTCTAATTTTGGAACATAAGGTGCAGATTCTGGCCCTGTCTTCGTCTCTAGTAATTTTGTTATAATATCTTAATTGAGTAGTGCTTAAGTTACTAAATTTTGGATACAAAATGTGGATTCTAAATGACATACTTTAATCTTATATAAAGATTTGACTATTTATGAGGCCACTGACATTTGCTGTTTGATGTAGGTTTGTTTGACGAGAATGGAAAACTCTTAGGTTCTGCTAGTAGCCCGATACAGATATGGAAGCAAGGTGACTGCATTGAGGTGATAATGACTGAACATTTTTTCTTATCAAAAATAAATAAATTCTCCTGAATATGATTCTGGCCCTATTATAGTTATTATTTTTAATTGATTATTTTGAATTTGTCCTGATTCCAGCAATCTTCAACTGATATTTGGCTTGCAATCTGCGCGGCGGTTAAATCTGCGTGCTCCCTTGCAAATGTTGACAAGGATGAAGTAACAGGGTTGGGTTTTGCAGCTACTTGTTCGCTTGGTTTGTGTTCTGTTTAAACCAATTTTTGTCCAATTGTGATCTTGTTGAATAATTTAGCATTTTAGTTTCCTGCAATAAATATTGGATAAATAGATTTTTAAACTCCCTCTGTCCTGAAAAGGATGGCATAATTTTTTTCACTTTTCTGGCACGGATTTTAAGATGCTTCAAAAACACATATATACATTATATTTTCTATATGTTTTTACGTTCTTAACATATTTGTATATCATACTTTTCAATGTATTAAAAATATATTAAATATATAATTTATAAATGTGTTTCTTAAAATCCGTTCCGGAAAAGTGTCAAAAATCGGGCCATCCTTTTCATGACGGAGGGAGTATTTATTTTATTTTATTTTATTTTTTTCTGTGCAGTTGCTGTGGATTCTGAGGGTGAACCTGTTACAGTTTCTTGGAGTGGTGATACAAGAAGAAATGTCATAGTATGGATGGATCATAGAGCTGTAAAACAAGCGGAGAAGATCAATTCCTCTAACTCACCGGTATTACAGTACTGTGGTGGATCTCTTTCCCCTGAGATGCAACCTCCAAAGGTATTTAAGCAGACAGTAAGAGAATGTGTGTGTGTGTGTACTTGCTTATGCTTAAAAAAAACCAAAGAAAATCAAATTAATAAATTTCTATCTGGTACTGTACGGCAAAATTCTTGTTGCAGCTTTTATGGGTGAAAGAAAATCTTCAAGAATCTTGGTCAATGGCATTTAGGTGGATGGACTTAAGTGATTGGTTATCATACAGGTGCACTATTGATATTCCTTAACTTTTTACCATCATTTTTTTTTTCTTTCTATAACTTCTTTTTATTACGTTATTTCTTTTCATAATTCTAGAGCAACAGGTGATGATACTCGGAGTCTCTGTACAACTGTCTGCAAGTGGACTTATCTTGGACATGCACACATGGATGTCAATGAGAAAGAGTTCCGAAAAATGGAAGCTTGTGGATGGGACGATGAGTTCTGGGAGGAGATTGGTTTAGGTGACCTTGTGGATGGGCATCATGCCAAGATAGGTAAGCTTTTAAGTTTCCTTTTTGATAACTAATTCTTTTCATTTAATTGGACTTGAGGACAAAATAGTCAAAGCACAGTTATTCCATAGGTATCATTTTTCCTGAAATTAACGAGTTCCAAATCGCTACGTGTAGGAGGAAGTGTAGCTTTCCCTGGCCTTGCTTTAGGCTCCGGTCTGACACGTAATGCTGCGAAGGCAAGAAATCTTGTACTGAAGAGTTCTCATTGATTTCACATGGCGCTCACTTGAGGTCCATTAATGAAGAAAACACATCTATTTGCATCATTCTGTGGGCTTCAGAGGGTGATTAGTGTAATTTTGCTAAATAAGTTCTCATTGAATCGGCTTGACAAAATTTTCAGGAGCTAGGGCTGGTGGCAGGGATACCAGTGGGAACTTCACTGATTGATGCTCACGCCGGTGGTGTTGGAGTTATGGAAAGTGTGCCCGTGTTAGAATCTAAAAATGAAGGTTGTTATGAAATTGTAAATCTTGTCTAATACATATAGTTTATAACTACGTTATGTAACCATTTCCTTTTTCTATATTTATTTTCTCTTCTGACAAGTTTTGTATATCCAGAGTCGGATGCAGATGCCATATGCCATCGTATGGTGTTAGTTTGTGGAACATCAACTTGCCATATGGCTGTGTCCCGGAGCAAGTTGTTCATACCAGGGGTGTGGGGCCCATTTTGGTCAGGTACACTTTTTGGAAAGTTAATGGAGTTCTTATTTTGATTTTTTTTTTAATTTTTTTAATTTTTTTTTACAATGTTGGCTTATGGACTGTTGATCATTTTCAAATTCAAATTACTGACAAGTTATCATTTTTCTGTTTTGTTTTTCTATTTGTTTTTGTTTCACTAATCAGCGATGGTGCCCGAGTATTGGCTCACGGAAGGTGGTCAGAGTGCTACTGGGGCATTATTGGATTATGTAATCGAAAATCATGTTGCCTCTCCACATCTTGCAAATCGTGCTGCTTCTCAAAGTAAGATAATTTTTTTAACCCAAATAGTGTAAATTATGTTTGTCTCCATTTCGGTGTCCTCTTTTAGTTACTGAAAAATTTATCTATTAACAAAAAAGTATGTCATACGTATTTGAAAGATACAAAAATTTATTAAATGTTAGATATTACAATTTTTGTTAAGAGAAATCTTACCTTATGATGCTCTGCATATGCTAGCTTCTTTAATTTTGTAGTCTTCTTTTTACTTCTATTTTCTAATTTAGTAGTAGTCTGTGCACAGGTATGGACTTGTTGTGCAAGTAAATTTATTTTATTTTTGATAAAGTAAAAAGGTCGTACCAATGCACAAGGCTCGAACTAATAGCAAGGGTCTGGGAAGGTCAAATGTACGCAACCTTATCTTGTATCAATAAAGAGGTTGTTTACACCGTGACTTGAAATTGTGGCCAAGGATTCAACAAGTACATGCGTACCCATTTATACGAGTTGTATACAAGGCCGAGGAGGAAAAAGTTTTCCTAGGCCCCACAAAACTCCCTTATACAAAGAGTTTCCCAGAAAGAAAAGCATACAGTAGGCTCGAATAGCAAACTCCCCAAAAAAATCCAAGAATTGAACATCCTAACCTGGGAAATCCATTTAAGCCAAAGTAACATGAAATTTAAACAAAGAGACCGTATCTGAGTAATTGGCCTCACAATGCCTTAAAAAAATGATTGTTCCTTTCTTTCAAAATCGTCACTCCTTTTTGAACCTTATCCACTCCAAGCTTGCAGCATGTCACTCACAGACTCCGGCATCACCCAAGAAATACCACACAAGGAAAATACCACAGTACAAGTGCTACGTACTAAGCAAAAGGTGGTCAACTCTTTCTTCCTCGCTACAACACATGATGCACCTATTTGCAAGACGAAATCGCCTTCTTTGGAGGTTGTCAATAGAACCCACTGTTCAAATAAACCCTTGTGGTCAACAAGACAATTGTTTCCTTAATTTCCATGAAATAATGTAAAGTGACACTTATAATGGAATGGATGAAATATTTTATGTTTGACAGGTTCTATGCATGCTTTCTACTTAAAGTAATGCTTTCAACACATTTACATTAATTTCTTCTGTATTTAATTTTCCTTAAAATAAATTTTACAGGTATTTCACTGTTTCAGCTGTTGAACAAGATATTAGAATCCTTGATGCATGACCTGGGGTCTCCTTTTATCGCCGCATTGACTGGTGACTTACATGTTCTTCCAGATTTCCATGGTAACAGGTAAACATTATACTAGTTTTAAGCATAATATCCCTGTTTCAAGTGCACACCCCGTAGTTTACTCAGGGCTGTGCACCTTAGGATAGTGGCTGCGGATCCACCATTATTTAAAAAAAAAAAAAAAATATCAATTCCAAGTACATAATTTAGAACTTGTTCTGTCTCAGAAAAAAGTGCTTTGTGCTGAATTAGCTTTTTGAATATCAGGTCTCCAATTGCAGATGCACAAGCAAAAGGGATGGTCAGTGGGTTGACTCTTGATGCCGGTGAAAAACAGTTGGCACTTCTATATCTTGCGACAGTACAGGCTATAGCTTATGGTACACGCCATATTGTTGAGCACTGCAATGCTCATGGACACAAAGTAAGTAATAGATGCATTCCCTTAATTTGTCCAGCTATATTTACTATAAATGGTAATTCTTACATCTAGTAATGTTGAAACCTTGCTTCTAACTGGAACTTATTATTTGTGGTAGCAAAGTTGGTGGTTTTCCATGTAAACTATGATTTAATACAAAAGAGTAATGTTAGGGGTCCCAGATAATGTACCACAATTTGGGCTCAGTTTGATACGAGAAAAACGTGTTCCATAAAATATTTTTTGGTAAAACGTTTTTTGAGAAAATAGTTTATGAGAAAATGACTTATTTTCTGATGTTTGATGGTCAAGCTGAAAATGAGACTGAAAATGTATTTTTATATTTGGTTTTTGAAAAAAAATAATAATTATTTTATTACAAATTAATATAAGTATATTTTAATTTTTTGAATAACATAAATTAAGTTCTTACAATGAAATTTTTTATTT